>OX598311.1:600000-832500 GCA_951411735.1 Somateria mollissima | reverse complement strand
GGTTAAGGTTGGGTTAGGGTTAGGTTTAGGGTTAGGGTTAGGGTTAGGTTTAGTTAGGGTTAGGTTTAGGGTTAGGGTTGGTGTAAGGGTTAGGGTTAGGGTAAGGGGTTAGGGGTTATGGTTACAGTTAGGGTTCGGGTTAGGGATTAGGGGGTTAGGGTTAGGTCTAGGTCTAGGGTTAGGGTTAGGGTTAGGGCTAGGGGTTAGTGTTAGGGTTAGGGTTAGGGTTTGGGTTAGGGTTAGGATTAGGGTTAGGGTTAGTTTTAGGGTTAGGGTTAGGGTTAGGGATAGTATTAGGGTTAGGGTTAGGTGTTAGGGTTAGTGGTTAGGGTTTGGTTAGGTTTAGGGTTAGGTGTTAGGGTCGTTAGGGTTAGGTTTCGGGGCCATTAGGTTTAGGGTTAGGGTTGGTTAGGGTTAGGGTTGGATTAGGGTTATGGTTAGAATTAGGGTTAGGGTTAGGGTTAGGGTTGGGTTTAGGTTTAGGGTTGGGGTTAGGGATTAGGGTTAGGGTTAGTGTTTAGGGTTAGGGTTAGGGTTAAGGTTAGGGTTACGGTTAGGGTTAGGGTTAGATCCGCGTTTACGGTTAGGGTTAGGGTTAGGGGTTAGGGTTAGGGTTAGGGTTAGGGTTAGGGTTAGTGATTGGGTGGGCGGGCCATTAGGGGTTAGAGTTAGGGTTAAGGTTTGGTTAGGATTAGGGTTAGGTTTAGGGTTAGGGTTAGGGTTTGGTTTAGTTAGGGTTAGGTTTAGGGTTAGTGTTGGGGTAAGGGTTAGGGTTAGGGTAAGGGGTTAGGGGTTAGGCTTCGGGGTTAGGGTTAGGGTTAGGGTTTAGGGTTAGGGTTAGGGTTCGGGTTAGGTCTTGGCTTAGGGGTTTGTGGGTTAGGGTTAGTGCTAGGGTTACGGTTAGGGTTAGCGTTAGGGGTTAGGGTTAGGGTTCGGTTAGGTTTAGGGGTAGGGTTCGGGGTTAGGGTTAGGATTAGGGTTTGGGTTAGGGTTAGGATTAGGGTTAGGGTTAGTTTTAGGGTTAGGGTTAGGGTTAGTGTTAGGGTTAGGTCAGGGTTAGGGTTAGGGTTAGTGTTAGGGGTTAGGGTTAGGGATAGTGTTAGGGTTAGGGGTTAGGGGTAATGTTAGGGTTAGTGTTTGGCTTAGGGTTAGGGTAAGGGTTAGGGTTAGGGTTAGGGTTAGGGTTAGGGTTGGTTAGGGTTAGGGTTGGGTTAGCTTTAGCGTTACTGTTCAGTTTTAGGGTTAGGGTTAGTTAGGGTTAGGGTTCGGATTAGGCTTGAGGTTAGGGTTAGGGGTTAGGGTCGTTAGGGTTAGGTTTCGGCGCCATTAGTGTTATGGTTAGGTTGTTAGGGTGAGGGTTAGTGTTAGGGTTAGGGTTTGGGTTAGGTTTAGGGTTAAAGGTTAGGGTTAGCTTAAGGGTTAGGGTTAGGGGTTAGATCCGCCATTAGGGTTAGTGTTAGGGTTAGGGGTTAGGGTTAGGGGTTAGGGTTAGGGTTAGGGTTAGGGTTAGGGTTAGGCTTAGGGTTAGTTAGGGTTAGGGTTAGGTTTAGTGTTAGGGTTCGGTTAAGGGTCCCGACCTGACACCTGGACCCGTGCCTTGGACAGAACCTGACACGGAGACCCGGGCCAGGGACCCAGCCCCATCCTGGGACCCGGGATCGGAGTAGGGACCCGACTCTGGTGCCTGGACCAGGGACCCTACATGACCCGGTGACCTTGAGCTGGTGTCCCAATACCGCCCGTGTACCCCGGATGGGGATCCAACATGACCCTGTGAACCTGAGCCGGGGTCCTGACTGGACCTGGGGAACCTGTGTTAAGGGTGGGGATCCAACCCTGGGATCCAGGCAGGGGACCGAACATGACCCGCCTACCCGAATCTGGGGTCCCGACCCCGAACCTGTGACCAAGGCCGGGAACCCGACATGACCCGGGGACCTGGGGCCGAAGTCCCGACCCGACCCGGGGACCAGGTCTTGGGACCCGACATGACCCGGTGACCTGCGGCCGGGGTCCCTACCCGACCGGGGGATCTGGGCTGGAGACCCGACATGACCCGGGGACCTGGGGCCGGGGTCCCGATCCGACCAGTGGACCACGGCCAGGGTGGGGACCAGACACTTGGGACCCGGGCCAGGGTCCAAACATGACCCGGTGACCTGGGGCCAGGGTCCCTACCTGACACGGGGACCCTGGCTGGGGACCAGACATGACCCGGTGACCTGGGGCCAGGGTCCCGACTGGACCTGTGGACCCAGGCCGGGGACCCGACATGACCCTGGAACCTGGTGCCGGGGTGGTCACCCGACCCTGGGACCCGGGCTGGGGACAAGACATGATCTGGGGACCTTGGGCTGGAGTGGTCACCCAACCCTGGGACCCAGGCCGTTGACCCGACATGACCCGGTTACACAGAGCCGGGGTAATGACCCGACCCGGGGACCAGGGCCAGGGACCCGACATGACCCGGTGACTTGGGTTCGGAGTCCTGACCTGACACGGGGACCTGGGCCAGGGACCCAGCCCGATCCGGGGACCCGGGATCGGGGTAGGGACCCGACTCTGGTGCCCGGGCCGGGGACCTGACATGACCCGGTGACCTGGAGCTGGTGTCCCGATACCGCCCGGGGACCCGGGACGGGGATCCAACATGACCCGGGGACACGGTGCAGGGGTCCCGACCGGACCCGGGGACCCGGGCCGGGGATCTGACATGACCTGGGGACCTGGGGCAGGGGTGGTCACCTGATACTGGTACCCGGGGCAGGGACCCAACATGACCTGGTGACCCGGGTCGGGGTCCGTAGCCGACCCGGGGACCAGGGCCGGGGACATGACATGAAACGGTGACCGGGGCCGTGGTCCCGACCTGACCCGGGGACTCAGGCCCGGGACTCGACCCGACCCGGGGACCAGGGCCCGGGACCCGACCCGACCCGGGGACTTGGGGCCGGGGTGGTCACCCAGCACTGGTTACCAAGGCAGGGTCCCGACATGACCTGGTGACCCAGGGTAGGGTCCCGACCCGACAAGGGGACCCGGGCCAGGGTCCTGAGATGACCTGGTTACCCAGGACCGGGGTCCCGACCAGAGCCGGGGACCCGGGCAGGGGACCCAACATTACCTGGTGACCCAGGGTTAGGGTCCCGATCAAACCCTGGGACCCAGGCTGGGGACCCAACGCGAACGGGGGACACGGGCCGGGGACCCAACATGAGCCGGGGACCTTGGGCCGGGGTGGTCACCCGACCCTGAGATCCAGGCCGGGGACCTGACATGACCCTGTGACCCGGGGCCAGGATCCCGACCCGACCCGGGGACCAGGGCCGGGGACCCGACATGATCTGGGGACCCGGATCCTAGGTTCCGAACTGACCCAGGGACACGGGCGGGGACCTGACCCAAACCGGGGACCTGGGGTCGGGGTCCCGACCCGACCCGCGGATCTGGGCCGTGGACCCGATATGACCCGGTCAACCGGGGCCGGGGTCCCGACCCGACCAGGGGACCCGGGCCGGGGACTCAATATGACCCTTGGGACCAGGGGCCGGGGACTCGATCTGAACTGCGGACCTGGGGCCGGGGTGGTCACCCGACCCTGGGATCCAGGCCGGGGACCCGATATGACCCAGTTACACAGAGCTGGGGTAATGACCCGACCCGGGGACCCAGTGTGTGAACTACACCGACCCGGCGACCTGGGCCGGGGACCAGACATGACCTGGTGACCCAGGGCTGGGGTCCTGACCCAAAACTGGTGCCCGGGCAGGCGACCGGACCCTAGCCGGGGACCTGGGGACGGGGTCCCGACCCAAAACTGGTGCCCGGGCCGGCGACCGGACCCTACCCCGGGACCTGAGGCCTAAGTCCCGAGCTGACCTGGGGACCCAGGCGGGGACCCGACCCAACCCTGAGACCTGGGGTCGGGGTGGTCACCTGACCCTGGGACCTGGGTCAGGGAACCGACGTGACCCGGTGACCTGGGGCTGGGGTCACGATACGACCCGCGGAGCCGGTACGGGGACCCAATATGACCCGGTCACCTGGGGCCGGGGTCCCGATCCGACAAGGGGACCAGGGCCGGGGACCCGACATGATCTGGGGACCCGGATCCTGGGTTCCAAACTGACCCAGGGACATGGGCAGGGACCCGACCCGAACCGGGGACCTGGGGTCGAGGTCCCGACCCGACCCGCGGATCCGGGCCGTGGACCTGATATGACCCGGTCAACCGGGGCCGGGGTCCCGAACAGACCCAGGGACCCGGGCTGGGCACCCGATTCTACCCGGGGACCCTGAACAGGGTCCCGACCAAACCTGGTGACCTGGAACCAGGGTGGGGACCCAACCCTGGGAGCCAGCCCTGGGCCCCGACATGACCCGGTGACCCGGGGCCGGGGTCCTTACCAAAACCGGGGACCCGGGCCGGGGACCAGGGGCCGGGGTGATCACCCGACCCTGGGACCCAAGACGGGGACCCGACCCGACCCGGGGACATGTGGCCGAGGTCCCCACCGGACCTGGGTTCCCGGGAGGGGACCTGACATGACCCTGTGACCTGAGGCCAGGGTCCCGACCTAACTGGGGGACCTGCCCAGGGACCCAACATGACCCTTGGGACCCGGGCCAGGGTCCTGAGATGACCTGGTGACCCAGGGTCGGGATCCCGACCAGTCCCGGGGACCCGAGCAGGGGACCCAACATTACCTGGTGATCCAGGGTCGGGGTCCCGACCAGACCCAGGGACCCGGGCCGGGGATCTGACCAGACCCGGGGAACCGGACCGGGGAACCGGCCCATCCTGGGGACCTGGGGCCAGGGTTGGGACCCAACCCTGGCATCCAGGCCGGGGAACCAACATGACCCGGTGACCCGAAACCGGGGTCCCGACCCTACACTGGGACCCAGGCCGCGGACACGACATGACCTGGTCACCTGGGTCTAGGGCCTGACCTGACCCCGTGACCCGGGCCGGGTACCCATCATGACCCTGTGGCCCGGGGCCGGGGACCTGACCGGACCTGGGGACCCGGGCCAGGGACCCGACATGACCCGGGGACCTGGGGCCGGGGTGGTCACCCGACCCTGGGACTCAGGCCGTTGACCCGACATGACCCTGTGACCCGGGGCTGGGGTCCCGACCCGAACCTGGGACCCAGGACGGGGACCCGACATGACCCTGTGACCCAGGGTCGGGGTCCAGACCAGACCTGTGGACCCGGCCCAGGGAACCGACCCAATCCGGAGACCTGGTGCCAGGGAGGGGACCCAACCCAGGGATCCAGGCCGGGGAACCAACATGACCCGGTGACCAGAAACCGGGATCCCGACCCTACACTGGGACCCAGACAGGGGACACGATATGACCCGGTCACCCGTGGCCGGGGTCGCGACCCGACCCTGGGACCCGGGCTGGGGACCCGACATGACCCGGTGACCCGGGGCCGGGGTCCCGACCCAAAACTGGTGCCCGGGCAGGCGACTGGACACTATCAGGGGACCTGGGGCCGGGGTCCCGAGCCGACCTGGGGACCCAGGCGGGGACCCGACCTGATTTGGGGACCTGGGGTCAGGTTCCCAACCCGACCGGGGGACCTGGGCTGGGGACCCGACATGACCTGGGGAACTGGGGTAGGTGTCCCGACCCCATCCGGGGACCCTGGCTGGGGACCCGGGCCGGGGACCCCGCATGACCCATTGACCCTGTGCGTGGATCCCGACCTGACCCGGGGACCAGGGAAAGGGATCAGACATGACCTGGTGACCCGGGGCCGGGGTCCCAACCGGTCCTTGGGACCTGGGCGGGGGACCAGACACGACCCGGGGACCTGAGTCCGGGGTGGTCACCCGACACTGGTACCTGGGGCAGGGACCCGACATGACCCGGTGACCCGGGGTCGCGGTCCCGACCTGACCCGGGACCCAGACCGGGGACCCGACCCAACCCGGGGACCTGGGGTCGCGGTGGTCACCTGACCCTGGGACCTGGGTCAGGGAACCGACATGACCCGGTGACCTGGGGCCGGCGTCCCGACCCGAAACTGGTGCCCGGGCCGGCGACTGGACCCTACCCGGTGACCTGGAGCTGGTGTCCCAATACCGCCCGGGGACCCGGGACGGGGATCCAACATGACCCGGTGACCCGGATCCTGGGTTCCAATCTGACCCGGGGACTCGGGCCGGGGACCCGAACTGAAACGGGGACCTGGGGCCAGGGTGGTCACCTGACCCTGGGATCCAGGCCGGTGACCCAACATGACCCGGTTACCCAGAGCCGGGGTAATGACCCGACCCAGGGACCAGGGCCAGGGACCCGAAATGACCCGGTGACTTGGGTTCGGGGTCCCTACCTGACACAAGGACCCGTGCCCAGGACCCGTCCTGACATGGAGACCCGGTTCAGGGACCCAGCCCGATCTGGGGACCCGGGATCGGGGTAGGGACCCGACTCTGGTGCCCGGGCCGGGGACCTGACATGACCCGGTGACCTGGAGCTGGTGTCCCGATACCACCCGGGGACCCGGGACAGGGATCCAACATGACTCGGTGACCCGGGGCCGGAGTCCCGACCAGACCCGGGGGCACGGGACGGGAAGCCAACATGACCCGGGGACCTGGGGCAGGGGTGGTCACCTGACACTGGTCCCCGGGGCAGGGTCCCGACATGACTCGGTGAACCGGGTCGGGGTCCGTAGCCGACCCGGGGACCAGGGCCGGGGACACGACATGAAACGGTGACCGGGGCCGTGGTCCCGACCTGACCCGGGAACTCAGGCCCGGGACCCGACCTGACCCGGGGAACCGGACCGGGGAACCGGCCCATCCTGGGGACCTGGGGCAAGGGTTGGGACCCAACCCTGGCATCCAGGCCGGGGAACCAACATGACCCGGAGACCCGAAACCGGGGTCCCGACCCTACACTGGGACCCAGGCCGCGGACACGATATGACCTGGTCACCCGGGTCTAGGGCTCCGACCCGACGCGCGGACCCAGGCCGGGGACACGATATGACCTGGGGACCCGGGTCTGGGGTCCCGACCCGACAAGGGGACCCGGGCTGGGGACCCGACATGACCCAGATACCCGGGGCCAGGGTCCCGACGCGACCCGGGGACCAGAGCCGGGGACCCGACATGACACGGGGACCTGGGGCCAGGGTGGTCACCCGATCCGGGGACCCATGCCGGGAACCCAACATGCCCCGGTGACCCAGACCCGGGGCAATGACCCAACCCGGGGACCAGGGCCGGGGACCTGACATGACCCTGTGACCTGTGGCCGGGGTCCCGACTGGACCCGACGACCCGGGCCGGGGACCCAATATGACCTGGTGACCTGGGGTTGGGGTCCCGACCCGACCCCGTGACCCGGGCCGAGGACCCGTCATGACCCTGTGGCCCGGGTCCAGGATCCCGACCCGACCCTGGGACCCGAGCCGGGGACCTGACATGACCCGGGCACCCAGGTCCGGGGTGGTCACCCGACCCTGGGACCCAGGCCGTTGACCCGACATGACCCTGTGACCCGGGGCTGGGGTCCCTACCCGAACCTGGTGACCCAGGCCGGCGACACGATACGACCCAGGCACCCGGGGCCAGGGTGCCGACACGACCCGCGGACCCGGGCCGAGGACCCGATATGACCCGGGCAGCCGGGGCCGGGGTTGCGACCCGACCCTGGGACCCAGGCCGTTTATACGACATGACCCAGATACTCGGGGGCCGGGGTCCCAATGCAACCCGGGGACCAGAGCCGGGGACCTGACATGACCTGGGGACCGGGGTCCTGGGTTCCGACCTGACACGGGGACTCGGGCCAGGACCCAACCCGAACTGGGGAGCTGGGGACGGGGTCCCGACCCGTCCCAGGGACCCGGGCCGGGGACCCGACCCGACCCGGAGAACCAGGCCGGGGACCCGACCCGACCCAGGGACCTGGGGCCGGGGTCATGACCCGACCCAGGGAGCCGGGGCAGGGACCCAACATGACACAGTGACCTGGGGCCGAGGTCCTGACCCGACCCGCAGACCTGGGCCGGGGACCCAATATGACCTGGGGACCCGGGACCGGGGTCCCTACCCAACCAGGGGACCCGGGTCGGGGACCCGACCTGACCCAGAGACTAGGGCCTGGGTGGGGACCAGACCATTGGGACCCGGGCAGGGGTCCCGAGATGACCTGGTGACCCAGGGTCGGGGTCCCGACCAGACCTGGGAACCCGGACCTGGGACCCGACCCAACCCGGGGACCTGGGGCCAGGGTGGGGACCCAACCCTTGGATCCACGCCGGGGAACCAACATGACCTGGTGACCCGAAACCGGGGTCCCAACCCTACACTGGGACCCAGGTCGGGGACCCGATATGACCCGGTCACCCGGGTCTAGGGTCCTGACCCGACCCGCGGACCCGGGCCGGGGACCCGATATTACCCTGTGACCCGGGGCCAGGGTCCCGACCCGACCCTGGTGCCCAGGCAGGGGACCCGACTTGACCCGGTGACCCGGGGCTGGTGTCCCGACAGGACCTGGGGAGAAGGGCTGGGGACCCGACATGACCCGGGGACCTGGGGTCGGGGTGGCCACCCGACACTGGTACCCGGGGCAGGGACCCGACTTGACCCTGTGACCCGGGGCCGGGGTCCCGACCCGACCCTGGTGCCCGGGCCGGGGACCCGACATGACCCAGGGACCTGAGGCTTGTGTCCCGATACGACCCGGGGGCCCTGGACGGGGATCCGATATGACCCCGAGACCAGGGGCCGGGGTCCCGACTGGACCCGGGGACCTGGGTCCAGGGTGGGGATCCAACCCTGGGATCCAGGCAGGGGACCCAACATGACCCGGTGACCCGAATCCGGGGTCCCGACCCCGACCCTGGGACCTGGACCGGGGACACGACCCGACCCGGGGACCTGGGGCCGAAGTCCCGACCCGACCCGGGGACCTGGGTCAGGGACACGACATGACCTGGAGACCCGGGCCGGGGAACACATATGACCCGGGCACCCGGGGCAGGGGTACCGACAAGACAAGGGGACCCAAGCTGGGGACCCGACATGACCCCGTGACCCAGGGGCCGGAGTCCCGACCTGACCCGGTGACCAGAGCCGGAGACCCGACATGACCCGTGGACCTGGAGCCGGGGTGGTCTCCTGACCCTGGGACCCAGGCCAGGGACCCGACATGACCTGGTGACCCAGAGCCGGGGTCCTGACCTGACCCGCAGACACGGGCCGGGGACTGATATGACCCGGGGACCCGGGGCCGTGGACCCGACCAAACCCAGGGACCTGGGGCAGGGGTAGGGACCCAAAAATGGGACCCAGGCTGGGGACCCAATATGACCCGGTGACCCGAATCCGGGGTCCAAACCCGACCCAGGGACCCTGGCCGCGGAATATATATGACACGGGGACCTGGGGCCGCAATCCCAACCCGACCCGGGGACCCGGGCCGGGGACCCGACATGACCCGGTGACCCAGGGCCGTGGTCCTGACCCGACCAGGGGACACGGACCTGGGACCCGACCCAACCCGGGGACCTGGGGCCAGGGTAGGGACCCAACCCTGGGATCCAGGCCGGATACCCAACATGACTCGGTGACCCGAATCTGGGGTTCCGACCCGACCCGCACACCCTGGCCTGGGACCCGATATAACTCGGTCACCTGGGGCCAGGGTCCCGACCCGACCCGTGGACCCAGGCCAAGAACCTGATATGACCCAGGGACCCGGGCAGGGGACCAGACAATGACCCGGTGACCCGGGGCCGGGGACCCGACCCGACCCGGGGTCCCGGGCTGGGGACACAACCCGATCCAGGGACCCAGGACCAGAACAGGGACCCGACCCTGGCACCCAGGCTGGGGACCTGTCATGACCCGGTGACCTGGGGCCGGGGTCCCGTCATGACCCGGTGACCTGGGGCCAGGGTCCCGACATGACTCGGTGACCCGGGGCTGGTGTACCGATCCGACCCGGGGACCCGGGACGGGGATCCGACATGACCCGGTGACCCGGGGCCGGGGTCCCGACATGACTCGGTGACCCGGGGCCGGGGTCCCAACATGACTCGGTGACCTGGGGCTGGTGTCCCGATCCGACCCGGGGACCCCGGATGGCGACCCGACATGACTCGGTGACCCGGGGCCTGGGTCCCAACCCAACACTGGTGCCGGGGCCGTGGTCCCGACATGACCCGGTGACCCGGAGCCGGGGTCCCGACCGGACCCGGGGACCCGGGCCGGGGACCTGACATGACCCGGGGACCTGGGGTCGGGGTGGTCACCCGACACTGGTACCCGTGTCAGGGACCCGACATGACCCGGTGACCCAGGGCCGGAGTCCCAACTCGAGCCCCGGACCCGAGCTGGGGACCTGATATGACAAGGGGACCAGGGCCGGGGACCCGACGTGACCTGGTGACCTGCGGTCGGCTTCCCGACCCGACACGGTGACACGTGCCTGGGACCCGACCCGACCCGAGGACTTGGGCCAGGGACCCAACCCGATCCGGGGACCCGGGATCGGGGTAGGGACCTGACCCTGGTACCCGGGCTGGGGAACCGACAGGACCCGGGGACCTGGGGTTGGGGTGGTCACCCGACACTGGTACCTGGGGCAGGGACCCGATATGACCCTGTGACCCGGGGCCGGGGTCCCGACCTGACCCTGGTGACCGGGACGGGGATCCAACATGACCCGGCGACTCAGGGCTGGGGTCACGACCGGACCCGGGGACCCAGGCTGGGGACCTGACATGACCCGGGGACCTGCGGCCAGGGTGCTCACCCGGCACTGGTACCTGGGGCAGGGACCCGACATGACCCGGTGACCCGGGGCTGGGGTCCCGACCCAACCCTGGGACCAGGGCCAGGGATGCGACATGACCCGGGGACCTGGGTCCATGGTGGTCACCCGACCCGGGGACCCAGTCCAGGGACCTGACATGACTCGGTGACCCAGAGCCGGGGTAATGACCTGACCCGGGGACCAGGGCCGGGGACGCAACATGACCTGGGGACCCGGGGCTGGGGTCCCGACCTGACCTACCCTGTGACCCAGGGCCGGGGTCCCGACCCGACCCGGGGACCAGGGCCGGGGACATGACATAACCCGGGGACCTGGGTCCAGGGTGGTCACCCGACACGGGGACCCAGGCCGGGGACCCGACATGACCCGGTGACCCGGGACCGGGGTCCCAACCCGACCTACCCGGTTATCCTGGCCCAGGGTCCCGACCCAACCAGTGGACCCAACCTGAGGACCCAACATGACCTGGGGACCTTGGGCTGGGGTGGTCACCCGACCCTGGGAACCAGGCCGTTGGCCCCCGACATTACCCGGTGACCCGGGGCCAGGGTCCCGAACCGACCTGGAGACTATGGCCTGGGTGGGGAACAAGCCCTTGGGACCCTTGCCAGGGTTCTGAGATGACCTGGTGACCCAGGGTCAGGGTCCCGACCAGACCTGGGAACCCGGACTGGGGACCCGACCTGACCCGGGGACAGGGACCGGGGACCCAATATGACCCGGTGACCCGGGGTCGGGGTCCCGACCTGACCCGCGGACCCGGGCCGGGGACCCAACAAAACCCGGTGACCCGGGGCTGGGGTCCTGACATAACCCACAGACCTGGGCCGGGGACACGATATGACCTGGGGACCCAGGGCCAGGGTCCCGACCCGACCTGCGGACCCAGGGCAGGGAACAGATATGACCCTGGGACCCGGGGCCAGGGTCCCGACCCGACAAGGGGACCCGGGCTGGGGACCCGACATCACCCGGAGACTAGGGCCTGGGTGGGGACCAGACTGTTGGGACCCGGGCAGGGGTCCCGATATGACCTGGTGACCCAGGGTCGGGGTCCCGACCAGACACAGGGACCCGGGGCTGGGGACCCGACCCAGTTACCTGGGCCGGGGACCCGACCCAATAAGGGGACCCAGGACCGGGGTGGGGACCTGAACCTGGTACCCAGGCCGGGGATCATACATGAGCCTATGATGTGGGGCCGGGGCCCAACCTGACACGGGGACCCCGGCCAGGGACACAATATGACCTGGTGACCCGGGGCTAGGGTCCCGACCCGACAAGGAGACGCAGGCTGGGGGCCCGACCCAACCCGGGGACCTGGGGCCGGTGTGGGGACCAGACACTGGGACCCGGGGCCAGGTACCCGACATTAACCAGGGACACGGGGCCGGGGTCCCGACCTGACCCGGGGACCAGGGCCGGGGACCCGAAATGACCTGGTGACCCGGGGCCGGGGTCCCGACCCAGGTTCCCGGGCCGGGGACCCGACCCAGTAAGGGGACCCTGGACCATGTTGGGGACCCGAACGTGGTACCCTGGCCGGGGACCATACATGACCCGCTGACCCGGGGTCAGGGTCCCGACCCGACCCGCGGACCCGGGCCGGGGGCCCGACATGACCCGCTGACCTGGGGCCGGGGACCCAACCCGACCCGGTTACCTGGGGTCGAGCACCCGACCCGAACTGGGGACCCGGGCCGGGGGCCCGACCCAACCCGGGGACCTGGGGCCGGGGTGGGGACCCGACACTGGGACCCGGGCCGGGGACCTGACATGATCCTGTGACCCGGGGTCAGGGTCCCGCCCCAACTCGGTGACCCTGGCCGGGGACCCGACATGACCCGCTGACCCGGGGCCGGGGTCCTGAACCAACCCGGTGACCCTGGCCGGGGACCCGACATGACCCGCTGACCCGGGGCTGGGGTCCCAACCCGACCTGGGGACCTGGGCCAGGGACCCCACCCGACCCGCTGACCCTGGGCTGGGGTCCCGACCAAACCCGGGGACCTGGGCCTGGTACCGGACATGACCAGGGGACCCGGGGCCGGGGTCCCGACCCGAACCTGGGACCCGGATCATGTACCCGAAATGACCTGGTGAGTCGGGGTCGGGGACCCGGCCCGACCCGAGGACTCAAAGGCCAGGGTACGGATACGAGCCTAGGACCTGGGCTGGGGACCCAACCCGACCTGGGGACCCGAACCACGGACCCGACCCTATCCGGGGACCCAGGACCAGGGTGGGGACCCGTCCCTGGTACCTGGGTCGGGGAACATAAATGACCCGGTGAACCGGGTCCGGGGTCCCGACCCGACCCGGGGACCCAGGCTGGGGACCCGATATGACTCGGGGACCCGGGGCTGGGGTCAAGACCCAACCCGGGGACCAGGGCCGGGGACATGACATAACCCGGGGACCTGGGTCCGGGGTGGTCACCCGACACGGGGACCCAGGCCGGGGACCCGACATGACCCGGTGACCCGGGGCCGGGGTCCCAGTCCGACCTGGGAATCTGGGCCGGGGACCCGACCTGACCCACTGACCCTGGGTTGGGGTCCCGATGCAACCCGGGGACACGGCTCTGGTACCGGACATGACCAGGGGACACGGGGCCGGGGTCCCGACCCAACCCGGGACCCGGACCATGGACCCGAAATGACCTGGTGAGTCGAGGTTGGGGACCCGGCCCGACCCGAGGACCCAAAGGCCAGGGTATGGATACGAGCCTAGGACCTGGGCCGGGGACGCGACATGACCCGCTGACCCGGGGTCGGGGTCCCGAACTGACCTGTGTACTGGGCTGGGGAACTGACATGACCCTGTGACCTGGGGCCAGGGTCCAGACCTGACCCGGGGACCTGGGCTGGGGACCCAACCCGGCCCCAGGACCTGAACCGCGGACCCGACCCGATCCGGGGACCCGGGACCGGGGTGGGGAACCGACCCTGGTAGCCGGGTCGGGGACCATACATGACCCGGTGAACCGGGTCCGGGGTCCCGACCCGACCAGGGGACCCGGGCCGGGGATCCGATATGACTCGGGGACCCAGGGCCGGGGTCAAGACCCAACCCGGGGACCTGGGCCGGGGACAAGATATGACCCAGGGACCCGGGGCTATGGACCTGACCCAGGTACCCTGGCTAAGGACCTGACCCAATAAGGGGACCCGGGACCGGGGTGGGAACCCGAACCTGGTATCCGGGCCGGGGAACTTACATGAACCGGTGACCCAGGGCCGGGGCCTGACCTGACCCATGGACCCTGGCTGGGGACACAATATGACCCGGTGACCCAGGGCCGGGGTCCCGACCCGACCCGGGGACCTGGACAGGGGACCGGACCCAACCCGGGGACCAGGGCCGGGGACACAACATGATCTGGGGACCTGGGGCCGGGGTCCCGACCTAACCCAGGGACCAGGGCCAAGGACCCGACATGACCAGGAGACCTGGGGCCAGGGACCCAACCCGACCCGGTTACCTGGGGTCGAGCACGCGACCCGAACTGGGGACCCGGGCCGGGGGCCCGACCCAACCCGGGGACCTGGGGCTGGGGTGGGGACCTGACACTGGGACCCGGGCTGGGGACCCGACATGATCCGGTGACCCGGGGTCAGGGTCCCGACCCAACCCGGTGACCCTGGCCGGGGACCCGACATGACCCTCTGACCCGGGGCCGGGGTCCCAACCAAACTCGGGGACCTGGGCCTGGTACCGGACATGACCAGGGGACCCGGGGCTGGGGTCCCGACCCGAACCTGGGACCCGGATCATGTACCTGAAATGACCTGGTGAGTCGGGGTCGGGGACCCGGCCCGACCCGAGGACTCAAAGGCCAGGGTACGGATACGAGCCTAGGACCAGGGCCGGGGACCCGACAGGACCCCGTGACCTGCGGCCAGGGTCCAGACCTGACCCGGGGACCTGGGCTGGGGTCCCGACCCGACCCGGGGACACAGGCAGGGGACCGGACCCAACCCGGGGACCCGGGCCAGGGACACAACATGACCTGGGGACCGGGGCCGGGGTCCCGACCCAACCCGGGGACCTGGGGCTGGGCTGAGGACCCGAAACTGGGACCCGGGCCGGGGACCCGACATGATCCGGTGACCCGGGGTCGGGGTCCCGATATTACCCTGTGATGCCACACGGGGACCCAACCCGACCCGGGGTCCAGGGGCCGGTATGGGGAATCGAACGTGGGACCTCGGGTGCCGGGGTCCCGACATTACCCTGGGACGCCACCCGGGGACCCAACCCGACCCGGCGGTTTTTTGGTCGGTATGGGGAATCGAACCTGGGACCTCGGGTGCCGGTGTCCCGACATCACCCTGTGATGCCACCCGGGTACCCAACCTGACCCGGGGTCCAAGGGCCGGTATGGGGAATCGAACGTGGGACCTCGGGTGCCGGGGTCCCGGCATCACCCTGTGAGGCCACCCGGGGACCCGACCCGACCCGGGGTTTTTTGGCCGGTATGGGGAATCGAACGTGGGACCTCGGGTGCCGGGGTCCCGACATCACCCTGTGATGCCACCAGGGGACCCGACCCGAGCCGGGGTTTTTTGGCCGGTATGGGGAATGGTACCTGGGACCTCGGGTGCCGGGGTCCCGACATCACCCTCTGATGCCACGCAGGGAACCGACCCGACCCGGGGTTCTTTGGTCGGTATGGGGAATTGAACGTGGGACCTCAGGTGCCGGGGTCCTGACATCACCCTGTGACGCCACCCGGGGACCGGAACCGACCCGGGGTTTTTTGGTCGGTATGGGGAATGGTACCTGGGCCCTCGTGTGCCGGGGTCCCAACATCACCCTGTGACGCCACCCGGGGACCCGACCCGACCCGGGGTTTTTTGACCGGTATAGGGAATCGAACCTGGGACCTCGGGTGCAAGGGTCCCGACATCACCCTGTGACGCCAGCCTGGGACCCTACCCAACCCGAGGTTTTTAGGCCGGTATGGGGAATGGAACCTGGGACCTTGGGTGCCGGGGTCCCGGCATCACCCTGTGACGCCACCCGGGGACCCGACCCGACCCGGGTGTTTTTGGCCGGTATGGGGAATCGAACCTGGGACCTCTGATTCTAGGGTCCCGACATCACTCTGTGACGCCAGCCGGGGACCCGACCCAACCCGGGGTTTTTTGGTCGGTATGCGGAATCGAACCTAGGGACCTCGGGTGCCGCGGTCCCAATATCACCCCGTGACGCCACCTGGGGACCCGACCCGACCCTGGGTTTTTTGGTCGTTATGTGGAATCGAACCTGGGCCCTCGGGTGCCAAGGTCCCAATATCACCCTGTGACGCCACCCGGGGAACCTACCCGACCCGGGGTCTAGGGTTTTTGGCCAGTATGGGGAATCGAACCTCGGATCTCGGGTGCCGCGGTCCCGATATCACCCTGTGACGCCACCCGGGGACCCGACCCGACCCGGGGTTTTTTGGTCGGTATGGGGAATGGTACCTGGGACCTCGGGTGCCGGGGTCCCGACATCACCCTCTGACGCCACGCGGGGACCTGACCCGACCCGGGGTTTTTTGGCCAGTATGGGGAATCGAACGTGGGACCTCGGATGCCGGGGTCCCGACATCACCCTGTGACGCCACCCGGGGACCCGACACGACCCGGGGTCTAGGGTCCAGTATGGAGAATTGAACCTGGGACCTCAGCTGCTGGGGTCCAGACATCACCCTCTGACGCCAGCTGGGGACCCGACCCAACCCGGGGTTTTTTAGCCGGTATGGGGAATGGAACCTGGGACCTCGGGTGCCGGGGTCCTGATATTATCCTGTGACGCACCCGGGCACCCGACCCGACTCGGTGTCAAGGGGCAGGTATGGGGAATCGAACCTGAGACTCCGGGTGCCGGGGTCCCGGCATCACCCTGTGACGCTACCCAAGGACCCGATCCAATCCGGGATTTTTTGGCCGCTATGGGGAATCGAACCTGGGACGTCGGGTACCGGGGTCCCGACATCACCCTCTGACGCCACCCGGGGACTCGACCTGAGCCGGGGTTTTTTGGCCGGTATGGGGAATTGAACCTGTGACCTCGGGTGCCGGGGTCCCGACATCACCCTGTGACGGCACCCGGGGACCCGACCCGGGTTTTTTTTGCCGTTATGGGGAATTGAACGTGGGACCTCAGGTGCCGGGGTCCCGACATCACCCTGTGACGCCACACGGGGACTCGACCCGACCCGGGGTTTTTTTGCCGTTATGGGGAATCGAACCTGGGACCTCGGGTGCCGGGGTCCCGACATCACCCTGTGATGCCACCCGGGGACCTGACCCAACCCGGGGTTTTTCGGCCGGTATGGGGAATCGAACTTGGGATGTCTGGTGCTGGGGTCCCGACATCACCCTGTGACGTCACCCGGGGACCTGACCCGACCCGGGGTTTTTTGGCCAGTATGGGGAATCGAACGTGGGACCTCGGGTGCTGGGGTCCCGACATCACCCTGTGACGCCACCCGGGGACTTGACCCGACCCTTGGTTCAGGTGCCGGTATGCGGAATCGAACGTGGGACCTCGGGAGCCGGGGTCCCGACATACATCACCCTGTGACGCCACCCGGGGACGCGACCCGACCCTCGGTCCAGGTGCCGGTATGGGGAATCGAACCTGGGACCTCGGGTGCCGGGGTCCTGATATAAACCTGTGACGCCACCCGGGAACCCGACCCAAGGCGGGGTTTTTTGGCCGGTATGGGGAATCGAACGTGGGACCTCGGGTGCTTGGGTCCCTACATCACCCTGTGACGCCACCCGGGGACTCGACCCGACCCGGGGTTTTTAGTCCGGTATGGGGAATCGAACCTGGGACCTCGGTGCCGGGGTCCCGACATCACCCTGTGACGCCACCCGGGGACCCGACCCGACCCGAGGCTTTTTGGCCGGTATGGGGAATCGAACGTGGGACCTCGGGTGCCGGGGTCCCGATATCACCCTGTGACGCCACCCGGGGACCCGACCCGACCCGGGTGTTTTTGGCCGTTATGGGGAATCGAACGTGGGACCTCGGGTTCTAGGGTCCCGGTATCTCCCTGTGACGCTACTTGGGGACCCGACCCGACCCAGGGTTTTTTGGCCGGTATGGGGAATCGAACCTGGGACCTCGGGTGCCCGGGTCCCAATATCATCCTGTGACGCCGCCCGGGGACCCGACCCGACCCGGGTTTTTTTTGGCCGGTATGTGGAATCGAACGTGGGACCTCGGATGCCGGGGTCCCGACATCACCCTGTGATGCTACCCAGGGACACGACCCGACCCTTGGTCCTGGTGCCGGTACGGGGAATCGAACCTGGGACCTCGGGTGCCGGGGTCCTGATATAAACCTGTGACGCCATGCGGGGACCCGACCCGACTTGGAGTTTTTTGGCCGCTATGGGGAATCGAAACTGGGACCTCGGATGCCGGGGTCCCGGCATCACCCTGTCACGCCACCCGGGGACCCGAACCGACCCGGGGTATTTCTTGGCCGGTTTGGGGAATCAAACCTGGGACGTCAGGTGCCGGGGTCCCGACATCACACTCTGACGCCACGCGGGGACCCGACCCGACCCGGGGTTTTTTGGCCGTTATGTGGAATCGAACCTGGGCCCTCGTGTGCTGAAGTCCCAATATCACCCTCTGACACCACCCGGGGACCCAACCCGACCCGACCCATGTTTTTTTGCCCTGTATGGGGAATCGAACGTTGGACCTAAGGTGCCGGGGTTTATGACATCAGCCTGTGACGCCACCCGGGCACTGGACCTGAGCCGGGGTTTTTTGGCCGGTATGGGAAATTGAACCTGTGACCTTGGGTGCCGGGTCCCGACATCACCCTGTGACGCTACCCAGGGACCCGACCCGACCCTTGGTCCAGGTGCCGGTATGGGGAATCGAACCTGGGACCTCGGGTGCCGGGGTCCTGATATAAACCTGTGACGCCACCCGGGGACCCGACCCGACTCGGGGTTTTTTGGCCGATATGAAGAATAGAACTTGGGACCTTGGGTGCAGGGGTCCCGGCATCATCCTGTGACGCCGCCCGGGGACCCGACCAGACCCAGAGTTTTTTGGCCGGTATTGGGAATCGAACCTGGGACGTCGGGTGCCGGGGTCCTGACATCACCCTGTGACGTCACCCGGGGACACGATCCGGGGTCCAGGGGACGGTATGGGGAATCGAACGTGGGACCTCGGGTGCCGGGGTCCCGACATCACCCTGTGACGCCATGCGGGGACCCGACCCGACCCGGGGTTTTTTGGCCGGTATGGGGAATCGAACGTGGGACCTCGGGTGCCGGGGTCCCGACTTCACCCTGTGACGCCACCCGGGGACCCGACCCTAGCCGGGGTCCAGGGGCCGCTATGGGGAATCGAACCTGGGACCTCGGGTGCCGGGGTCCCGACATCACCCTCGGACGCCACCCGGGGACCCGATCCGGGGTCTTTTATGCCGGTATGGGGAATCGAACGTGGGACCTCGGGTACCGGGGTCCCGGCATCACCATGTCACGCCACCCGGGGACGCGACCCGATACGGGGTTTTTTGACCGGTATTGGGAATCGAACGTGGGACCTCGGGTGCTGGGGTCCCGACATCACCCTGTGACGCCACCCGGGGACTCGACCCGACCCGGGGTTTTTTGGCCGGTATGGGGAATCGAACGTGGGACCTCGGGTGCCGGGGTCCCGACATCACCCTGTGACGCCACCCGGGGACCCGACCCGACCCGGGGTTTTTTGGCCGGTATGGGGAATCGAACGTGGGACCACGGGTGCCGGGGTCCCGACTTCACCCTGTGACGCCACCCGGGGACCCGACCCTACCCGGGGGTTTTTGGCCGGTATGGGGAATAGAACCTGGGACCTTGGGTGCCGGGGTCCCAACATCACCCTGTGACGCCACACGGGGACCCGACCCTAGCCGGGGTCCAGGGGCCGCTATGGGGAATCGAACGTGGGACCTCGGGTGCCGGGGTCCCGACATCACCCTGTGACGCCACCCGGGGACTCGACCTGACCCGGGGTTTTTTGGCCGGTATGTGGAATCGAACGTGGGACCTCGGGTGCCGGGGTCCCGATATCACCCTGTGATGCCACCCAGGGACCCGACCTGACCCGGGGTCCAGGGGCCGTTATGGGGAATCGAACGTGGGACCTCGGGTGCCGGGGTCCCGATATCTCCCTGTGACGCCACTTGGGGACACGACCCGACCCGGGGTTTTTTGGCCGGTATGGGTAATCGAACTTGGGACCTCCGGTGCTCGGGTCCCGACATCACCCTGTGACGCCACCCGGGGACCCGAACCGGGGTCTTTTTGCGTGGTATGGGGATTCGAACGTGGGACCTCGGGTGCTAGGGTCCCGACATCATACTCTGACGCCACGCGGGGACCCGACCCGACCCGGGGTTTTTTGGCCGTTATGTGGAATCGAACCTGGGCCCTCGTGTGCTGAAGTCCCAATATCACCCTCTGACACCACCCGGGGACCCAACCCGACCCGACCCATGTTTTTTTGCCCTGTATGGGGAATCGAACGTTGGACCTAAGGTGCCGGGGTCCTGACATCACCCTGTGACGCCACCCGGGCACTGGACCTGAGCCGGGGGTTTTTGGCCGGTATGGGAAATTGAACCTGTGACCTTGGGTGCCGGGTCCCGACATCACCCTGTGACGCTACCCAGGGACCCGACCCGACCCTTGGTCCAGGTGCTGGTATGGGGAATCGAACGTGGGACCTCGGGTGCCGGGGTCCCGACATCACCCTGTGACGCCACCCGGGGACTCGACCCGACCCGGGGTTTTTTGGCCGGTATGGGGATTCGAACCTGGGACCTCGGGTGCCGGGGTCCCGACATCACCCTGTGACGCCACCCGGGGACCCGAGTTGATCCGGGATTTTTTGGCCTGTATGGGGAATCGAACGTGGGACCTCGGGTGCTGGGGTCCCGACATCACCCTGTGACACTACCCAGGGAACCGACCTGACCCTTGGTCCAGGTGCCGGTATGGGGAATCGAACGTGGGACCTCGGGTGCCGGGGTCCTGATATAAACCTGTGACGCCACCCGGGGACCCGACCCAAGGCGGGGTTTTTTGGCCGGTACGGGGAATCGAACCTGGAACCTCGGGTGCTGGGGTCCCGGCATCACCCTGTGACGCCACGCGGGGACCCGACCCGAACCGGGGGTTTTTGGCCGGTATGGGGAATCGAACTTGGGACCTTTTGTACCGAGGTCCTGGTATCACCCTGTCACGCCATCTGGGGACCCTACCCGACCCGGAGTTTTTTTGCCGGTATGGGGAATCGAACGTGGGACCTCGGGTGCCGGGGTCCCGACATCACCCTGTGACGCCACCCGGGGACACGACCTGACCCAGGGTTTTTTGGCCGGTATGGGGAATCGAACCTGGGACCTCGGGTGCCGGGGTCCCGACATCACCCTCTGACGCCACCCGGGGACCCGACCTGACCCGGGGTTTTTTGGCCGGTATGTGGAATCGAACGTGGGACCTCGGGTGCCGGGGTCCCGATATCACCCTCTGATGCCACCCAGGGACCCGACCTGACCCGGGGTCCAGGGGCTGTTATGGGGAATCGAATGTGGGACCTCGGGTACCGGGGTCCCGATATCTCCCTGTGACGCCACCCGGGGACTCTACCCGAAACGGGGTTTTTTGGCCGGTATGGGGAATCGAACTTGGGACCTCTGGTGCTGGGGTCCCGACATCACCCTGTGACGCCACCCGGGGACCCGACCCGACCCGGGGGTTTTTGGCCGGTATGGGGAATCGAACGTGGGACCTCGGGTGCCAGGGTCCCGACATCACCCACTGACACCACCCGGGGACCCGAACCGGGGTGTTTTTGGCCGATATGGGGAATCGAACCTGGGACCTCGGGTGCTGGGGTCCCAACATTACCCTGTGACGCCACCCGGGGACTCTACCCGACCCGGGGTTTTTTGGCCGGTATGGGGAATCGAACTTGGGACCTCTGGTGCTGGGGTCCCGACATCACCCTGTGACGCCACCCGGGGACCCGACCCGACCCGGGGGTTTTTGGCCGGTATGGGGAATCGAAACTGGGACCTCGGGTGCCGGGGTCCCGACATCACCCTGTGACGCCACCCGGGGACGCGACCCTACCCTTGATCCAGGTGCCGGTATGGGGAATCGAACGTGGGACCTCGGGTGCCGGGGTCCCGACATCACCCTCTGACGCCACCCGGGGACACAAATAAACCCGGAGTTTTTTGGCAGGTATGGGGAATCGAACTTGGGACCTCGGGTGCCGGGGTCCTGATATAAACCTGTGACGCCATGCGGGGACCCTACCCGACTTGGAGTTTTTTGGCCGCTATGAGGAATCGAAACTGGGACCTCGGGTGCCGGGGTCCCGGCATCACCCTGTGACGCCACCCGGGGACCCGACCTGACCCGGGGGTTTTTGGCCGGTATGGGGAATCAAACCTGGGACCTCGGGTGCCGGGGTCCCGACATCACCCTGTGACGCCACCCGGGGACCCGATCCGGGGTCTTTTATGCCGGTATGGGGAATCGAACCTGGGACCTCGGGTGCTGGGGTCCCGTCATTACCATGTCACGCCACCTGGGGACGCGACCCGATCCGGGGTTTTTTGACCGGTATTGGGAATCGAACGTGGGACCTCGGGTGCTGGGGTTCCAACATCACCCTGTGACGCCACCGGGACTCGACCCGACCCGGGGTTTTTTGGCCGGTATGGGGAATCGAACGTGGGACCTCGGGTGCCGGGGTCCCGACATCACCCTGTGACACCACCTGGGGACCCGACGCGACCCGGGGTCCAGGGGCCGCTATGGGGAATCGAACGTGGGACCTCGGGTGCCGGGGTCCCGACATCACCATGTGACGCCACCCGGGGACACGATCCGGGGTCTTTTTTCCTGGTGTGGGGAATCGAACGTGGGACCTCGGGTGCTGGGGTCCCAACATTACCCTAAGACGCTACCTGGGGACTTGACCCGACCCGGGGTTTTTTGGCCGGTATGGGGAATCGAACGTGGGACCTCGGGTGCCGGTGTCCCGACATCACCCTGTGACGCCACCCGGGGACTTGACCCGACCCGGGGTTCAGGTGCCGGTATGGGGAATCGAACGTGGGTCCTCGGGTGCCGGGGTCCCGACATCACCCTGTGACACCACCTGGGGACCCGATCTGACCCGGGGTTTTTTGGCCGGTATGGGGAATCGAACGTGGGACCTCGGGTGCCGGGGTCCCGACATCACCCTGTGACGCCACCCGGGGACCCGAACCGGGGTCTTTTTGGCCGTTATGGGGAATCGAACCTGGGACCTCGGGTGCCGGGTCCCGACAACACCATGTGACGCCACCCGGGGACCCGATCCGGGGTCTTTTTTCGTGGTATGGGGAATCGAACGTGGGACCTCCGGGGCTGGGGTCCCAATATTACCCTATGACGCCACCTGGGGACTTGACCCGACCCGGGGTTTTTTGGCCGGTATGGGGAATCGAACGTGGGACCTCGGGTGCCGGGGTCCCGACATCACCCTGTGACGCCACCCGGGGCTTGACCCGACCCTTGGTTCAGGTGCCGGTATGGGGAATCGAACGTGGGACCTCGGGTGCCGGGGTCCCGACTTCACCCTGTGACGCCACCCGGGGACCCGACCCGACCCTTGGTTCAGGTTCTGGTATGGGGAATCGAACTTGGGACCTCGGGTGCTGGGGTCCCTACATCACCCTGTGACACCACCTGGGGACCCGATCTGACCCGGGGTTTTTTGGCCGATATGGGGAATCGAACGTGGGACCTCGGGTGCCGGGGTCCCGACATCACCCTGTGACGCCACTCGGGGACCCTACCCGACCCTTGGGTTTTTGGCGGGTATGGGGAATCGAACCTGGGACGTCGGGTGCTGGGGTCCCGACATCACCCTGTGACGCCACCCGGGGACCCGACCCGACCCGGGTTTTTTGGCCGATATGAAGAATCGAACTTGGGACCTTGGGTGGAGGGGTCCCGGCATCACCCTGTGACGCCACCCGGGGACCCGACCCGACCCGGGGTTTTTTGGCCGGTATGGGGAATCGAACGTGGGACCTCGGGTGCCGGGGTCCCGACATCACCCTGTGACGCTACTCAGGGACCTGACCAGAACCTTGGTCCAGGTGCCAGTATGGGGAATCGAACCTGGGACCTCGGGTGCCGGGGTTCTGACATCACCCTGTGACGCCACCCGGGGACCCGACCCAAGGCGGGGTTTTTTGGCCGGTATGGGGAATTGAACCTGGGACCTTGGGTGCCGGTGTCCCGGCATCACCCTGTGATGCCACCCGGGGACCCGACCCGAACCGGGGGTTTTTGGCCGTTATGGGGAATCGAACCTGGGACCTCTGGTGCCGGGGTCCCAACATCACCCTGTGATGCCACCCGGGGACCCGACCCTACCCGGGGTCCAGGGGCAGGTATGGGGAATGGAACCTGGGACCTCGGGTGCCGGGGTCCCGACATCACCCTGTGACGCCACCCGGGGACCCGACCCGAGCCGGGGTCTAAGGGCAGGTATGGGGAATCGAACCTGGGACCTCGGGTGCCGGGGTCCCGACATCACCGTCTGACACCACCCGGGGACCCGAACCGGGGTCTTTTTGGCGGGTATGGGGAATCGAACGTGGGACCTCGGGTGCCGGTGTCCTGATATTACCCTGTGACGCCACCCGGGGACCCGATCCGGGGTCTTTTATGCCGGTATGGGGAATCGAACCTGGGACCTCGGGTGCTGGGGTCCCGTCATTACCATGTCACGCCACCTGGGGACGCGACCCGATCCGGGGTTTTTTGACCGGTATTGGGAATCGAACGTGGGACCTCGGGTGCTGGGGTTCCAACATCACCCTGTGACGCCACCGGGACTCGACCCGACCCGGGGTTTTTTGGCCGGTATGGGGAATCGAACGTGGGACCTCGGGTGCCGGGGTCCCGACATCACCCTGTGACACCACCTGGGGACCCGACGCGACCCGGGGTCCAGGGGCCGCTATGGGGAATCGAACGTGGGACCTCGGGTGCCGGGGTCCCGACATCACCATGTGACGCCACCCGGGGACACGATCCGGGGTCTTTTTTCCTGGTATGGGGAATCGAACGTGGGACCTCGGGTGCTGGGGTCCCAACATTACCCTAAGACGCTACCTGGGGACTTGACCCGACCCGGGGTTTTTTGGCCGGTATGGGGAATCGAACCTGGGACCTCGGGTGCCGGGGTCCCGACATCACCCTGTGACGCCACCCGGGGACTTGACCCGACCCGGGGTTCAGGTGCCGGTATGGGGAATCGAACGTGGGTCCTCGGGTGCCGGGGTCCCGACATCACCCTGTGACACCACCTGGGGACCCGATCTGACCCGGGGTTTTTTGGCCGGTATGGGGAATCGAACGTGGGACCTCGGGTGCCGGGGTCCCGACATCACCCTGTGACGCCACCCGGGGACCCGAACCGGGGTCTTTCTGGCCGTTATGGGGAATCGAACCTGGGACCTCGGGTGCCGGGTCCCGACAACACCATGTGACGCCACCCGGGGACCCGATCCGGGGTCTTTTTTCGTGGTATGGGGAATCGAACGTGGGACCTCCGGGGCTGGGGTCCCAATATTACCCTATGACGCCACCTGGGGACTTGACCCGACCCGGGGTTTTTTGGCCGGTATGGGGAATCGAACGTGGGACCTCGGGTGCCGGGGTCCCGACATCACCCTGTGACGCCACCCGGGGACTTGACCCGACCCTTGGTTCAGGTGCCGGTATGGGGAATCGAACGTGGGACCTCGGGTGCCGGGGTCCCGACTTCACCCTGTGACGCCACCCGGGGACCCGACCCGACCCTTGGTTCAGGTTCTGGTATGGGGAATCGAACTTGGGACCTCGGGTGCTGGGGTCCCTACATCACCCTGTGACACCACCTGGGGACCCGATCTGACCCGGGGTTTTTTGGCCGATATGGGGAATCGAACGTGGGACCTCGGGTGCCGGGGTCCCGACATCACCCTGTGACGCCACTCGGGGACCCTACCCGACCCTTGGGTTTTTGGCGGGTATGGGGAATCGAACCTGGGACGTCGGGTGCTGGGGTCCCGACATCACCCTGTGACGCCACCCGGGGACCCGACCCGACCCGGGTTTTTTGGCCGATATGAAGAATCGAACTTGGGACCTTGGGTGGAGGGGTCCCGGCATCACCCTGTGACGCCACCCGGGGACCCGACCCGACCCGGGGTTTTTTGGCCGGTATGGGGAATCGAACGTGGGACCTCGGGTGCCGGGGTCCCGACATCACCCTGTGACGCTACTCAGGGACCTGACCAGAACCTTGGTCCAGGTGCCAGTATGGGGAATCGAACCTGGGACCTCGGGTGCCGGGGTTCTGACATCACCCTGTGACGCCACCCGGGGATCCGACCCAAGGCGGGGTTTTTTGGACGGTATGGGGAATTGAACCTGGGACCTTGGGTGCCGGTGTCCCGGCATCACCCTGTGATGCCACCCGGGGACCCGACCCGAACCGGGGGTTTTTGGCCGTTATGGGGAATCGAACCTGGGACCTCTGGTGCCGGGGTCCCAACATCACCCTGTGATGCCACCCGGGGACCCGACCCTACCCGGGGTCCAGGGGCCGGTATGGGGAATGGAACCTGGGACCTCGGGTGCCGGGGTCCCGACATCACCCTGTGACGCCACCCGGGGACCCGACCCGAGCCGGGGTCTAAGGGCAGGTATGGGGAATCGAACCTGGGACCTCGGGTGCCGGGGTCCCGACATCACCGTCTGACACCACCCGGGGACCCGAACCGGGGTCTTTTTGGCGGGTATGGGGAATCGAACGTGGGACCTCGGGTGCCGGTGTCCTGATATTACCCTGTGACGCCACCCGGGGACCCGGTCCGGGGTCTTATTGGCCGTTATGGGGAATCGAACCTGGGACGTCGTGTACCGCGGTCCCGGCATCACCATGTGACGCCACCCGGGGACCCGACCCGACCTAGGGTTTTTTGGCCATTATGGGGAATCGAACGTGGGACCTCGGGTGCTGGGGTCCCAACATCACCCTGTGAAGCCACCCGGGGACTCGACCCAACCCGGGGTTTTTTGGCCGGTATGGGGAATCGAACTTGGGACCTCGGGTGCCAGGGTCCCGACATCACCCTGTGACGTCACCTGGGGACCCGACCCGAGCTGGGGATTTTTGGCCTGTATCGGGATTCGAACCTGTGACCTTGGGTGCAGGGGTCCCGACATCACCCTGTGACGCTACCCAGGGACCCGACCCTATCCTTGTTCCAGGTGCCGGTATGGGGAATCGAACCTGGGACCTCGGGTGCCGGGGTCCTGATATAAACCTGTGATGCCACCCGGGGACCCGACCCCATCCGCGGATTTTTGGCCAGTATTCGGAATCGAACGTGGGACCTCGGGTGCCGAGGTCCCGGCATCAGCCTGTGACGCCCCAAAGGGACCCGATCCGAACCGGGGTCCAGGGGCCGGTATGGGGAATCGAACCTGAGACCTCGGTGCCGGGGTCCCAACATCACCCTGTGACGCCACTCGGGGACCCTACCCGACCCTTGGGTTTTTGGCCGGTATGGGGAATCGAACCTGGGACGTCGGGTGCTGGGGTCCCGACATCACCCTGTGACGCCACCCGGGGACCCGACCCGACCCGGGTTTTTTGGCCGATATGAAGAATCGAACTTGGGACCTTGGGTGGAGGGGTCCCGGCATCACCCTGTGACGCCACGCGGGGACCCAACCCGACCCGGAGTTTTTTGGCCGGTATGGGGAATCGAACCTGGGACGTCGGGTGCCGGGGTCCTGACATCACCCTCTGATGCCACCCGGGGACACGATCCGGGGTCCAGGGGACAGTATGGGGAATCGAACCTGGGACCTCGGGTGCCGGGGTCCCAACATCACCCTGTGACTCCACCCGGGGACTCGACCCGACCCGGGGTTTTTTGGCCGGTATGGGGAATCGAACGTGGGACCTCGGGTGCCGGGGTCCCGACATCACCCTGTGACGCTACTCAGGGACCTGACCTGACCCTTGGTCCAGGTGCCACTATGGGGAATCGAACCTGGGACCTCGGGTTCCGGGGTTCTGACATCATCCTGTGACGCCACCCGGGGACCCGACCCGAACCGGGGGTTTTTGGCCGGTATGGGGAATCGAACGTGGGACCTCTGGTGCCGGGGTCCCGACATCACCCTGTGATGCCACCCGGGGACCCGACCCTACCCGGGGTCCAGGGGCAGGTATGGGGAATGGAACCTGGGACCTCGGGTGCCGGGGTCCCGACATCACCCTGTGACGCCACCCGGGGACCCGAACCGGGGTCTTTTTGGCGGGTATGGGGAATCGAACGTGGGACCTCGGGTGCCGGTGTCCCGATATTACCCTGTGACGCCACCCGGGGACCCGGTCCGGGGTCTTTTTGGCCGTTATGGGGAATCGAACCTGGGACGTCGTGTACCGGGGTCCCGGCATCACCATGTGACGCCACCCAGGGACGCGACCCGATCCAGGGTTTTTTGGCCGGTATGGGGAATTGAACGTGGGACCTCGGGTGCCGGGGTCCCGACATCACCCTGTGACGCCACCCGGGGACCCGACCCGAGCCGGGGATTTTTGGCCGGTATGGGGAATCGAACGTGGGACCTCGGTTACCAGGGTCCCGACATCACCCTGTGACGCTACCCAGGGACCCGACACGACCCGGGGTCCAGGTGCCGGTATGGGGAATCGAACCTGGGACCTCGGGTGCCGGGGTCCCAACATCACCCTGTGATGCCACCCGGGGACCCGAACCTACCCGGGGTCCATGGGCAGGTATGGGGAATGGAACCTGGGACCTCGGGTGCCAGGGTCCCGACATCACCCTGTGACACCACCCGGGGACCCGACCCGAGCCGGGGTCTAAGGGCAGGTATGGGGAATCGAACGTGGGACCTCGGGTGCCAGGGTCCCGACATCACCCTGTGACGTCACCTGGGGACCCGACCTGAGCTGGGGATTTTTGGCCTGTATCGGGATTCGAACCTGTGACCTTGGGTGCAGGGGTCCCGACATCACCCTGTGACGCTACCCAGGGACCCGACCCGATCCTTGTTCCAGGTGCCGGTATGGGGAATCGAACCTGGGACCTCGGGTGCCGGGGTCCTGATATAAACCTGTGACGCCACCCGGGGACCCGACCCCATCCGCGGATTTTTGGCCAGTATTCGGAATCGAACGTGGGACCTCGGGTGCCAAGGTCCCGGCATCAGCCTGTGACGCCCCAAAGGGACCCGATCCGAACCGGGGTCCAGGGGCCGGTATGGGGAATCGAACCTGGGACCTCGGGTGCCGGGGTTCTGACATCACCCTGTGACGCCACCCGGGGACCCGACCTGACCCGGGGGTTTTTGGCCGGTATGGGGAATCGAACCCGGGACCTCCGGTGCCGGGGTCCCGACATCACCCTGTGATGCCACTCGGGGACCCGACCCAACACGGGGGTTTTTGGCCGATATGGGGAATCGAACGTGGGACCTCGGGTGCCGGGGTCCCGACATCACCCTCTGACGCCACTCGGGGACCCTACCCGACCCTTGGGTTTTTGGCCGGTATGGGGAATCGAACCTGGGACGTCGGGTTCTGGGGTCCCGACATCACCCTGTGACGCCACCCGGGGAGCCGACCCGACCCGGGTTTTTTGGCCGATATGAAGAATCGAACTTGGGACCTTGGGTGGAGGGGTCCCGGCATCACCCTGTGACGCCACCCGGGGACCCAACCCGACCCGGAGTTTTTTGGCCGGTATGGGGAATCGAACCTGGGACGTCGGGTGCCGGGGTCCTGACATCACCCTCTGATGCCACCCGGGGACACGATCCGGGGTCCAGGGGACAGTATGGGGAATCGAACCTGGGACCTCGGGTGCCGGGGTCCCAACATCACCCTGTGACTCCACCCGGGGACTCGACCCGACCCGGGGTTTTTTGGCCGGTATGGGGAATCGAACGTGGGACCTCGGGTGCCGGGGTCCCGACATCACCCTGTGACGCTACTCAGGGACCTGACCTGACCCTTGGTCCAGGTGCCAGTATGGGGAATCGAACCTGGGACCTCGGGTGCCGGGGTTCTGACATCACCCTGTGACGCCACCCGGGGACCCGACCCAAGGCGGGGTTTTTTGGCCGGTATGGAGAATCGAACCTGGGACCTTGGGTGCCGGTGTCCCGGCATCACCCTGTGATGCCACCCGGGGACCCGACCCGAACCGGGGTCTTTTTGGCGGGTATGGGGAATCGAACGTGGGACCTCGGGTGCCGGTGTCCCGATATTACCCTGTGACGCCGCCCGGGGACCCGGTCCGGGGTCTTTTTGGCCGTTATGGGGAATCGAACCTGGGACGTCGTGTACCGGGGTCCCGGCATCACCCTGTGACGCTACCCAGGGACCCGACCCGATCCTTGTTCCAGGTGCCGGTATGGGGAATCGAACCTGGGACCTCGGGTGCCGGGGTCCTGATATAAACCTGTGATGCCACCCGGGGACCCGACCCCATCCGCGGATTTTTGGCCAGTATTCGGAATCGAACGTGGGACCTCGGGTACCAGGGTCCCGACATCACCCTGTGACGCTACCCAGGGACCCGACACGACCCTTGATCCAGGTGCCGGTATGGGGAATCGAACCTGGGACTTCGGGTGCCAGGGTCCTGATATAAACCTGTGATGCCACCCGGGGACCCGACCCGACTTGGAGTTTTTTGGCCGCTATGGGAATCGAACGTGGGACCTCGGATGCCGGGGTCCCGACATCACCCTGTGACGCCACCCGGGGACCCGATCCGGGGTCCAGGGGCCGCTATGGGGAATCGAACGTGGGACCTCGTGTGCCGGGGTCCCAACATCACCCTGTGATGCCACCCGGGGACCCGACCCGATCCGGGGTTTTTTGGCCAGTATTGGGAATCGAACGTCGGACCTCGGGTGCCGGGGTCCCGACATCACCCTGTGACGTCACCTGGGGACCCGACCCTACCCGGGGTCCAGGGGCAGGTATGGAGAATCGAACGTGGGACCTCGGGTGCCGGGGTCCCGACATCACCCTGTGACGCCTACGGGGACCCGACCCCATCGGGGGTTTTTTGGCCGGTATGGGGAATCGAACGTGGGACCTCGGGTGCCGGGGTCCCAACATCACCCTGTGACGCCACCCGGGGACCCGATCCTAACGGGGGTCCAGGGGCCGGTATGGGGAATCGAACCTGGGACCTCGGGTGCTGGGGTCCCGACATCACCCTGTGACGCCACCCAGGGACCCGACCCGACCCGGGGTTTTTTGGCCGGTATGGGGAATCGAACGTGGGACCTCGGGTACCGGGGTCCCGAAATCACCCTGTGACGCCACCCGGGGACTCGACCCGACCCGGGGTTTTTTGGCTGGTATGGGGAATCAAAATTGGGTCCTCGGGTGCTGGGGTTCCAACATCACCCTCTGATCCCACCCGGGGACCCGACCCAACCCGGGGTCCAGGGGCCGGTATGGGGAACCGAACGTGGGACCTCAGGTTCCAGGGTCCCGATATTACCCTGTGACGCCACCCGGGGACACAACCCGACCCGGGGTCAAGGGGCCGGTATTGGGAATCTAACGTGGGACCTCGGGTGCCGGGGTTCCGGCATCACCATGTCACGCCACCCAGGGACCCGACTCGAGCCGCGGTTTTATGGCCGGTATGGGGAATGGAACCTGGGACCTCGCGTGCCGGGGTCCTAACATCACCCTGTGACGCCACCCGGGGACCCGACCGGACCTGGTGTTTTTTGGCCGGTATGGGGAATCGACCGTGGGACCTCGGGTGCCGGGATCCCGACATCACCCTCTGACGCCACCCGGGGACCCGACCCGACCCGGGGGTTTTTGGCCGGTATGGGGAATCAAACGTGGGACCTCGGGTGCCAGGGTACTGATATAAACCTGTGATGCCACCCGGGGACCCGACCCGACTTGGAGTTTTTTGGCCGCTATGGGGAATCGAACGTGGGACCTCGGATGCCGGGGTCCCGACATCACCCTGTGACGCCACCCGGGGACCCGATCCGGGTTCCAGGGGCCGCTATGGGGAATCAAACGTGGGACCTCGGGTGCCGGGGTCCCAACATCACCCTCTGACGCCATCCGGGGACCCAACCCGATCCGGGGTTTTTTGGCCAGTATTGGGAATCGAACCTGGGACCACGGGTGCCGGGGTCCCGACATCACCCTGTGACGCTACCTAGGGACCCGACCCGACCCTTGTTCCAGGTGCCGGTATGGGGAATCGAACCTGGGACCTCGGGTGCCGGGGTCCTGATATAAACCTGTGACGCCACCCGGGGACCCGACCCCATCCGCGGATTTTTGGCCAGTATTCGGAATCGAACGTGGGACCTTGGGTGCCGAGGTCCCGACATCAGCCTGTGACGCCCCAAAGGGACCCGATCCGAACCGGGGTCCAGGGGCCGGTATGGGGAATGGAACCTGGGACCTCGGGTGCCAGGGTCTCGACATTACCCTCTGATGCCACCCGGGGACCCGACCTGACCCGAGCCGGGGTTTTTTGGCCGGTATGGGGAATCGAACCTGGGACCTCGGGTGCCGGGGTCCTAACATCACCCTGTGACGCCACCCGGGGACCCGACCGGACCCGACATGGAGTTTTTTGGCCGGTATGGGGAATCGAACCTGGGACCTCGGGTGCTTGGGTCATGACATCACCCTGTGACGCCACCTGTGGACCCGACCCGAGCTGCGGTTTTATGGCCGGTATGCGGAATCGGACCTGGGACATCGGGTTCCAGGATCCTGATATAAACCTGTGATGCCACCCGGGGACCCGACCCGACTTGGAGTTTTTTGGCCGCTATGGGGAATCGAAACTGGGACCTCGGATGCCGGGGTCCCGACATCACCCTGTGACGCCACCCGGGGACCCGATCCGGGTTCCAGGGGCCGCTATGGGGAATCGAACGTGGGACCTCGTGTGCCGGGGTCCCGACATCACCCTGTGACGCCACCCGTGGACCCGATCCGGGGTCCAGGGGCAGGTATGGAGAATCGAACGTGGGACCTCGGGTGCCGGGGTCCCGACATCACCCTGTGACGCCACCCGGGGACCCGATCCTAACGGGGGTCCAGGGGCCCATATGGGGAATCGAACCTGGGACCTCGGGTGCCGGGGTTCCGACAACACCCTGTGACGCCACCCGGAGACCCGACCCGACCCGGGGTTTTTTGGCCGTTATGGGGAATCGAACGGGGGACCTCGGGTGCCGGGGTCCCGACATCACCCTGTGACGCCACCCGGGGACTCGACCCGACCGGGGGTTTTTTGGCCGGTATGTGGAATGGAACCTGGGACCTCGGGTGCCGGGGTCCCGACATCACCCTGTGATGCCACCTGGGGACCCTACCCGACCCGGGGTCTAGGGGCCGTTATGGGGAATCGAACGTGGGACCTCGGGTGTCAATGTCCAGACATCCTCCTGTGACGCCATGCGGGGACCCAACCCAACCCGGGGTCCAGGGGCCGGTATTTGGAATGGAACCTGGGACCTCGGGTGCCGGGGTCCCGACATCACCCTCTGACGCCATCCGGGGACCTGACCCGACCCGGGGTTTTTTGGCTGGTATGGGGAATCGAACGTGGGACCTCGGGTGCTGGGGTTCCAACATCACCCTGTGATCCCACCCAGGGACCCGACCCAACCCGGGGTCCAGGGGTTGTTATGGGGAATCGAACGTGGGACCTCAGGTTCCAGGGTCCCGATATTACCCTGTGACGCCACCCCGGGACGCAACCCGACCAGGGGTCCAGGGGCCGGTATGGGGAATCGAAACTGGGACCTCGGGTGCCGGAGTGCTAACATCACCCTGTGACGCCACGCCAGAACCCAACCCGACCCGGGGTTTTTTGGCCAGTATGGGGAATCGCACCTGGGACCTCGGGTGCCGGGGTTTCAACATCCTCCTGTGACGCCACACGGGGACCCAACCCGAAACGGGGTCCAGGGGCCGTTATGGGGTATTGAACGTGGGACCTTGGGTGCCGGGTTCCCGACATCCTCCTGTGACGCCACGTGGGGACCCAACCCGACCCGGGGTTTTTTGGCCGGTATGGGGAATCGAACGTGGGACCTTGGGTGCCGGGGTCCCGACATCACCCTGTGACGCCATGCGGGGACCCGACCCGACCCGGGTTTCCTTGGCCAGTATGGGGAATCGAAGGTGGGACCTCGGGTGCCGGGGTCCCGACATCACCCTGTGACGCCACGTGGGGACCCGACCCTACCCGGGTTTCCTTGGCCAGTATGGGGAATCGAACGTGGGACCTCGGGTGCCGGGGTCCCGACATCACTCTTTGACGCCACTCGGGGACTCGACCCGACCCAGGGTTTTTTGATTGGTATGGGGAATCGAACGTGGGACCTCGAGTGCCGGGTTGCCAACATCACCCTGTGACGCCACCCGGGGACCCGACCCGACCAGGGGTCCAGGGGCCGGTATGGGGAATCGAACGTGGGACCTCAGGTGCCAGGGTCCCGACATCACCCTGTGACGCCACCCGGGGACCCGACGCAACCCAGGGTCTAGGGGCCGGTATGGGGAATCGAACGTGGGTCCTCGGGTGTCAGGGTCCAGACATCACCCTGTGACGCCACGCGGGGACCCGACCCAACCCGGGGTCCAGGGGCCGGTATGGGGAATCGATCGTGGGACCTTGGGTGCCGGGGTCCCGACATCACCCTCTGACGCCACCCGGGGACCCGACCCGACCCAGGGTTTTTTGGCTGGTATGGGGAATTGAACCTGGGACCTTGGGTGCCGGGGTCCCGACATCACCCTGTGACGCCACCCGGGGACTCGACCGGACCCGACATGGAGTTTTTTGGCCGGTATGGGGAATCGAACCTGGGACCTCGGGTGCTGGGGTCATGACATCACCCTGTGACGCCACCTGTGGACCCGACCCGAGCTGCGGTTTTATGGCCGGTATGCGGAATCGGACCTGGGACATTGGGTTCCAGGGTCCTGATATAAACCTGTGATGCCACCCGGGGACCCGACCCGACTTGGAGTTTTTTGGCCGCTATGGGGAATCGAACGTGGGACGTCGGATGCCGGGGTCCCGACATCGCCCTCTGACACCACCTGGGGACCCGAACCGGGTTCCAGGGGCCGCTATGGGGAATCGAACGTGGGACCTCGTGTGCCGGGGTCTCGACATCACCCTCTGACGCCACCTGGGGACGGAATCCGGGGTCCAGGGGCAGGTATGGAGAATCGAACGTGGGACCTCGGGTGCCGGGGTCCCGACATCACCCTGTGACGCCACACGGGGACACGACCCCATCGGGGGTTTTTTGGCCAGTATGGGGAATCGAACGTGGGACCTCGGGTGCCGGGGTCCCGACATCACCCTGTGACGCCACCCGGGGACCCGATCCTAACGGGGGTCCAGGGGCCCATATGGGGAATCGAACCTGGGACCTCGGGTGCCGGGGTCCCGACATCACCCTGTGACGCCACCCGGGGACCCAAACCGACCCAGGGTTTTTTGATTGGTAAGGGGAATCGAACCTGGGCCCTCGGGTGCCGGGGTCCCGACATCACCTTGTGACGCCACGCGGGGACCGGATCCGAGCCGGGGTTTTTTGGCCGGTATGGGGAATCGAACTTGGGACCTCGGGTGCTGGGGTCCCGACATCACCCTGTGATGCCACCCGGGGACCCGACCTGACCCGGGGTCCAGGGGCCGGTATGGGGAATGGAACCTGGGATCTCGGGTGCCGGGGTCCTGACATCACCCTCTGACGCCACCCGGGGACACGACCCGACCCGGGGTCCAGGGGCCGGTATGGGGAATCGAACGTGGGACCTTGGGTGCTGGGGTCCCGATATCACCCTCTGACGCCACCCGGGGACCCGACCCAACACAGGGATTTTTGGCCGGTATGTGGAATCGAACCTGGGACCTCGGGTGCCAGTGTCGCGACATCCTCCTGTGACGCCACCCGGGGACCCGACCCGACCCGGGGTCCAGGGGCTGGTATGGGGAATTGAACCTGGGACCTTGGGTGCCGGGGTCCCGACATCACCCTCTGACGCCACCCGGGGACCCGACCGGACCCGGGGTCAAGGAGCCGGTATGGGGAATCGAACGTGGGACCTCGGGTGCCAGGGTTCCGACAGCACCCTGTGAGGCCACTCGGGGACCCGACCCGACCCGGGGTTTTTTGGCCGGTATGTGGAATGGAACCTGGGACCTCGGGTGCCGGGGTCCCGACATCACCCTGTGATGCCCCAAGGGGACCCAACCCGACCCGACCCGGGTTTTTTTGGCCGGTATGGGGAATCGAGCCTGGGACCTCGGGTGCCAGGGTTCCGACATCACCCTGTGACGGCACCCGGGGACCTGACCCGAAACGGGGTTTTTTGTTTGGTATGGGGAATGGAACCTGCGACCTCGGTGCCGGCGTCCCAACATCACCCTGTGATGTGACCAGGGGACCCGACCCGACCCGGGGTTCAGGGGCCGGTATGAAGAATGGAACATGCGACCTCGGGTGCCGGGGTCCCGACATCACCCTGTGACGCCAACCGGGAACCCGGGGACCCGACCCGGAATCAAGGGGCCGGTATGGGGAATCGAACGTGGGAGCTCGGGTGCCAGGGTCCTGACATCACCCTGTGATGCAACCCGGGGACCCGACCCGACCCGGGGTTTTATGGCCGGTATGGGGAATGGAACCTGGGACCTCCGCTGCCGGGGTCCCGATATCATCATGTTATGGCACGCGGGGACCCGATTGGACCCGGGGTTTTTTGGCCAATATGGGGAATCGAACGTGGGATCTCGGGTGCCAGGGTCCTGACATCACCCTGTGATGCAACCCGGGGACCCGACCCGAGCCGGGGTTTTTTGGCCGGTATTGGGAATCGAACGTGGGACCTCGGGTGCCGTGGTCCTGACATCACCCTGTGACGCCACCCGGGGACTCGACCCGACCCGGGGTTTTTTGGCCGGTATGGGGAATCGAACGTGGGACCTTGGGTGCCGGGGTCCCGACATCACCCTGTGACGCCACCTGGGGACCCGACCCGACCCGGGGTCTAGGGGCCGTTATGGGGAATCGAACGTGGGACCTCGGGTGTCAGGGTCCAGACATCCTCCTGTGACGCCACGCGGGGACCCAACCCAACCCGGGGTCCAGGGGCCGATATTTGGAATGGAACCTGGGACCTCGGGTGCCAGGGTCCCGACATCACCCTCTGACGCCATCCGGGGACCTGACCCGACCCGGGGTTTTTTGGCTGGTATGGGGAATCGAACGTGGGACCTCGGGTGCTGGGGTTCCAACATCACCCTGTGATCCCACCCAGGGACCCGACCCAACCCGGGGTCCAGGGGTTGTTATGGGGAATCGAACGTGGGACCTCAGGTTCCAGGGTCCCGATATTACCCTGTGACGCCACCCAGGGACGCAACCCGACCAGGGATCAAGGGGCCGGTATGGGGAATCGAACGTGGGACCTCGGGTGCCGGGGTCCCGACATCACCCTCTGACGCCATGCGGGGACCCGACCCGACCCGGGTTTCCTTGGCCAGTATGGGGAATCGAACGTGGGACCTCGGGTACCGGGGTCCCGACATCACTCTTTGACGCCACTCGGGGACCCGACCCGACCCAGGGTTTTTTGATTGGTATGGGGAATCGAACGTGGGACCTCGAGTGCCGGGTTGCCAACATCACCCTGTGACGCCACCCGGGGACCCGACCCGACCAGGGGTCCAGGGGCCGGTATGGGGAATCGAACGTAGGACCTCAGGTGCCAGGGTCCCGACATCACCCTGTGACGCCACCCGGGGACCCGACCGGACCCGACCCGGGTTTTTTTGGCCGGTATGGGGAATCGAACCTGGGACCTCGGGTGCCAGGGTTCCGACATCACCCTGTGACGGCACCCGGGGACCTGACCCGAAACGGGGTTTTTTGTTTGGTATGGGGAATGGAACCTGAGACCTCGGTGCCGGCGTCCCAACATCACCCTGTGATGTGACCAGGGGACCCGACCCGACCCGGGGTTCAGGGGCTGGTATGGGGAATGGAACCTGCGACCTCGGGTGCCGGGGTCCCGACATCACCCTGTGACGCCACCCGGGGACCCAACCGGACCCGACCCGGAGTTTTTTGGCCGGCATGGGGAATCGAACCTGGGCCCTCGTGTGCCGGGGTCCCGACATCACCCTATGACGCCAACCGGGAACCCGGGGACCCGACCCGGAATCAAGGGGCCGGTATGGGGAATCGAACGTGGGAGCTCGGGTGCCAGTGTCGCGACATCCTCCTGTGACGCCACCCGGGGACCCGACCCGACCCGGGGTCCAGGGGCCGGTATGGGGAATCGAACGTGGGAGCTCGGGTGCCAGTGTCGCGACATCCTCCTGTGACGCCAACCGGGGACCAGACCCGACCCGGGGTCCAGGGACCAGTATGGGGAATCGAACGTGGGACCTCGGGTCCGGGGGTCCCGACATCACCCTCTGACGCCACACGGGGATCCGACCCGACCCAGGGTTTTTTGGCCAGTATTTGGAATGGAACCTGGGACCTCGGGTGCCGGGGTCCCGACATCACCCTGTGACGCCACCCGGGGACCCGACCCGAGCCGGCGTCAAGGGGCTGGTAGGGGGAATCGAACCCGGGACCTCCGGTGCCGGGGTCCCGACATCACCCTGTGACGCCACCCGGGGACCCGATCCTAACGGGGGTCCAGGGGCCCATATGGGGAATCGAACCTGGGACCTCGGGTGCCGGGGTTCCGACAACACCCTGTGACGCCACCCGGAGACCCGACCCGACCCGGGGTTTTTTGGCCGTTATGGGGAATCGAACGGGGGACCTCGGGTGCCGGGGTCCCGACATCACCCTGTGACGCCACCCGGGGACTCGACCCGACCGGGGGTTTTTTGGCCGGTATGTGGAATGGAACCTGGGACCTCGGGTGCCGGGGTCCCGACATCACCCTGTGATGCCACCTGGGGACCCTACCCGACCCGGGGTCTAGGGGCCGTTATGGGGAATCGAACGTGGGACCTCGGGTGTCAATGTCCAGACATCCTCCTGTGACGCCATGCGGGGACCCAACCCAACCCGGGGTCCAGGGGCCGGTATTTGGAATGGAACCTGGGACCTCGGGTGCCGGGGTCCCGACATCACCCTCTGACGCCATCCGGGGACCTGACCCGACCCGGGGTTTTTTGGCTGGTATGGGGAATCGAACGTGGGACCTCGGGTGCTGGGGTTCCAACATCACCCTGTGATCCCACCCAGGGACCCGACCCAACCCGGGGTCCAGGGGTTGTTATGGGGAATCGAACGTGGGACCTCAGGTTCCAGGGTCCCGATATTACCCTGTGACGCCACCCCGGGACGCAACCCGACCAGGGGTCCAGGGGCCGGTATGGGGAATCGAAACTGGGACCTCGGGTGCCGGAGTGCTAACATCACCCTGTGACGCCACGCCAGAACCCAACCCGACCCGGGGTTTTTTGGCCAGTATGGGGAATCGCACCTGGGACCTCGGGTGCCGGGGTTTCAACATCCTCCTGTGACGCCACACGGGGACCCAACCCGAAACGGGGTCCAGGGGCCGTTATGGGGTATTGAACGTGGGACCTCGGGTGCCGGGTTCCCGACATCCTCCTGTGACGCCACGTGGGGACCCAACCCGACCCGGGGTTTTTTGGCCGGTATGGGGAATCGAACGTGGGACCTTGGGTGCCGGGGTCCCGACATCACCCTGTGACGCCATGCGGGGACCCGACCCGACCCGGGTTTCCTTGGCCAGTATGGGGAATCGAAGGTGGGACCTCGGGTGCCGGGGTCCCGACATCACCCTGTGACGCCACGTGGGGACCCGACCCTACCCGGGTTTCCTTGGCCAGTATGGGGAATCGAACGTGGGACCTCGGGTGCCGGGGTCCCGACATCACTCTTTGACGCCACTCGGGGACTCGACCCGACCCAGGGTTTTTTGATTGGTATGGGGAATCGAACGTGGGACCTCGAGTGCCGGGTTGCCAACATCACCCTGTGACGCCACCCGGGGACCCGACCCGACCAGGGGTCCAGGGGCCGGTATGGGGAATCGAACGTGGGACCTCAGGTGCCAGGGTCCCGACATCACCCTGTGACGCCACCCGGGGACCCGACGCAACCCAGGGTCTAGGGGCCGGTATGGGGAATCGAACGTGGGTCCTCGGGTGTCAGGGTCCAGACATCACCCTGTGACGCCACGCGGGGACCCGACCCAACCCGGGGTCCAGGGGCCGGTATGGGGAATCGATCGTGGGACCTTGGGTGCCGGGGTCCCGACATCACCCTCTGACGCCACCCGGGGACCCGACCCGACCCAGGGTTTTTTGGCTGGTATGGGGAATTGAACCTGGGACCTTGGGTGCCGGGGTCCCGACATCACCCTGTGACGCCACCCGGGGACTCGACCGGACCCGACATGGAGTTTTTTGGCCGGTATGGGGAATCGAACCTGGGACCTCGGGTGCTGGGGTCATGACATCACCCTGTGACGCCACCTGTGGACCCGACCCGAGCTGCGGTTTTATGGCCGGTATGCGGAATCGGACCTGGGACATTGGGTTCCAGGGTCCTGATATAAACCTGTGATGCCACCCGGGGACCCGACCCGACTTGGAGTTTTTTGGCCGCTATGGGGAATCGAACGTGGGACGTCGGATGCCGGGGTCCCGACATCGCCCTCTGACACCACCTGGGGACCCGAACCGGGTTCCAGGGGCCGCTATGGGGAATCGAACGTGGGACCTCGTGTGCCGGGGTCTCGACATCACCCTCTGACGCCACCTGGGGACGGAATCCGGGGTCCAGGGGCAGGTATGGAGAATCGAACGTGGGACCTCGGGTGCCGGGGTCCCGACATCACCCTGTGACGCCACACGGGGACACGACCCCATCGGGGGTTTTTTGGCCAGTATGGGGAATCGAACGTGGGACCTCGGGTGCCGGGGTCCCGACATCACCCTGTGACGCCACCCGGGGACCCGATCCTAACGGGGGTCCAGGGGCCCATATGGGGAATCGAACCTGGGACCTCGGGTGCCGGGGTCCCGACATCACCCTGTGACGCCACCCGGGGACCCAAACCGACCCAGGGTTTTTTGATTGGTAAGGGGAATCGAACCTGGGCCCTCGGGTGCCGGGGTCCCGACATCACCTTGTGACGCCACGCGGGGACCGGATCCGAGCCGGGGTTTTTTGGCCGGTATGGGGAATCGAACTTGGGACCTCGGGTGCTGGGGTCCCGACATCACCCTGTGATGCCACCCGGGGACCCGACCTGACCCGGGGTCCAGGGGCCGGTATGGGGAATGGAACCTGGGATCTCGGGTGCCGGGGTCCTGACATCACCCTCTGACGCCACCCGGGGACACGACCCGACCCGGGGTCCAGGGGCCGGTATGGGGAATCGAACGTGGGACCTTGGGTGCTGGGGTCCCGATATCACCCTCTGACGCCACCCGGGGACCCGACCCAACACAGGGATTTTTGGCCGGTATGTGGAATCGAACCTGGGACCTCGGGTGCCAGTGTCGCGACATCCTCCTGTGACGCCACCCGGGGACCCGACCCGACCCGGGGTCCAGGGGCTGGTATGGGGAATTGAACCTGGGACCTTGGGTGCCGGGGTCCCGACATCACCCTCTGACGCCACCCGGGGACCCGACCGGACCCGGGGTCAAGGAGCCGGTATGGGGAATCGAACGTGGGACCTCGGGTGCCAGGGTTCCGACAGCACCCTGTGAGGCCACTCGGGGACCCGACCCGACCCGGGGTTTTTTGGCCGGTATGTGGAATGGAACCTGGGACCTCGGGTGCCGGGGTCCCGACATCACCCTGTGATGCCCCAAGGGGACCCAACCCGACCCGACCCGGGTTTTTTTGGCCGGTATGGGGAATCGAGCCTGGGACCTCGGGTGCCAGGGTTCCGACATCACCCTGTGACGGCACCCGGGGACCTGACCCGAAACGGGGTTTTTTGTTTGGTATGGGGAATGGAACCTGCGACCTCGGTGCCGGCGTCCCAACATCACCCTGTGATGTGACCAGGGGACCCGACCCGACCCGGGGTTCAGGGGCCGGTATGAAGAATGGAACATGCGACCTCGGGTGCCGGGGTCCCGACATCACCCTGTGACGCCAACCGGGAACCCGGGGACCCGACCCGGAATCAAGGGGCCGGTATGGGGAATCGAACGTGGGAGCTCGGGTGCCAGGGTCCTGACATCACCCTGTGATGCAACCCGGGGACCCGACCCGACCCGGGGTTTTATGGCCGGTATGGGGAATGGAACCTGGGACCTCCGCTGCCGGGGTCCCGATATCATCATGTTATGGCACGCGGGGACCCGATTGGACCCGGGGTTTTTTGGCCAATATGGGGAATCGAACGTGGGATCTCGGGTGCCAGGGTCCTGACATCACCCTGTGATGCAACCCGGGGACCCGACCCGAGCCGGGGTTTTTTGGCCGGTATTGGGAATCGAACGTGGGACCTCGGGTGCCGTGGTCCTGACATCACCCTGTGACGCCACCCGGGGACTCGACCCGACCCGGGGTTTTTTGGCCGGTATGGGGAATCGAACGTGGGACCTTGGGTGCCGGGGTCCCGACATCACCCTGTGACGCCACCTGGGGACCCGACCCGACCCGGGGTCTAGGGGCCGTTATGGGGAATCGAACGTGGGACCTCGGGTGTCAGGGTCCAGACATCCTCCTGTGACGCCACGCGGGGACCCAACCCAACCCGGGGTCCAGGGGCCGATATTTGGAATGGAACCTGGGACCTCGGGTGCCAGGGTCCCGACATCACCCTCTGACGCCATCCGGGGACCTGACCCGACCCGGGGTTTTTTGGCTGGTATGGGGAATCGAACGTGGGACCTCGGGTGCTGGGGTTCCAACATCACCCTGTGATCCCACCCAGGGACCCGACCCAACCCGGGGTCCAGGGGTTGTTATGGGGAATCGAACGTGGGACCTCAGGTTCCAGGGTCCCGATATTACCCTGTGACGCCACCCAGGGACGCAACCCGACCAGGGATCAAGGGGCCGGTATGGGGAATCGAACGTGGGACCTCGGGTGCCGGGGTCCCGACATCACCCTCTGACGCCATGCGGGGACCCGACCCGACCCGGGTTTCCTTGGCCAGTATGGGGAATCGAACGTGGGACCTCGGGTACCGGGGTCCCGACATCACTCTTTGACGCCACTCGGGGACCCGACCCGACCCAGGGTTTTTTGATTGGTATGGGGAATCGAACGTGGGACCTCGAGTGCCGGGTTGCCAACATCACCCTGTGACGACACCCGGGGACCCGACCCGACCAGGGGTCCAGGGGCCGGTATGGGGAATCGAACGTAGGACCTCAGGTGCCAGGGTCCCGACATCACCCTGTGACGCCACCCGGGGACCCGACCGGACCCGACCCGGGTTTTTTTGGCCGGTATGGGGAATCGAACCTGGGACCTCGGGTGCCAGGGTTCCGACATCACCCTGTGACGGCACCCGGGGACCTGACCCGAAACGGGGTTTTTTGTTTGGTATGGGGAATGGAACCTGAGACCTCGGTGCCGGCGTCCCAACATCACCCTGTGATGTGACCAGGGGACCCGACCCGACCCGGGGTTCAGGGGCTGGTATGGGGAATGGAACCTGCGACCTCGGGTGCCGGGGTCCCGACATCACCCTGTGACGCCACCCGGGGACCCAACCGGACCCGACCCGGAGTTTTTTGGCCGGCATGGGGAATCGAACCTGGGCCCTCGTGTGCCGGGGTCCCGACATCACCCTATGACGCCAACCGGGAACCCGGGGACCCGACCCGGAATCAAGGGGCCGGTATGGGGAATCGAACGTGGGAGCTCGGGTGCCAGTGTCGCGACATCCTCCTGTGACGCCACCCGGGGACCCGACCCGACCCGGGGTCCAGGGGCCGGTATGGGGAATCGAACGTGGGAGCTCGGGTGCCAGTGTCGCGACATCCTCCTGTGACGCCAACCGGGGACCAGACCCGACCCGGGGTCCAGGGACCAGTATGGGGAATCGAACGTGGGACCTCGGGTCCGGGGTCCCGACATCACCCTCTGACGCCACACGGGGATCCGACCCGACCCAGGGTTTTTTGGCCAGTATTTGGAATGGAACCTGGGACCTCGGGTGCCGGGGTCCCGACATCACCCTGTGACGCCACCCGGGGACCCGACCCGAGCCGGCGTCAAGGGGCTGGTAGGGGGAATCGAACCCGGGACCTCCGGTGCCGGGGTCCCGACATCACTCTGTGACGCCACCCGGGCACCCGACCCGACCTAGGGTTTTTTGATTGGTATGGGGAATCGAACCTGGGACCTCGGGTTCCAGTGTCGCGACATCCTCCTGTGACGCCACCAGGGGACCCGACCCGAGCCGGGGTCCAGGGGCCGGTATGGGGAATTGAACCTTGGACCTTGGGTGCCGGGGTCCCGACATCACCCTCTGACGACATCCGGGGACCCGACCGGACCCGGGGTCAAGGAGCCAGTATGGGGAATCGAGCCTGGGACCTCCGGTGCCGGGGTCCTGACATCACCCTGTGATGCCTCCCGGGGACCCGACCCGACCCTTGGTTTTTTGGCCGGTATGCAGAAATGGAACCTGGGACCTCGGTGCCGGGGTCCCGACATCACCCTGTGACGCCCCAAGGGGACCCGATCCAAACCGGGGTCCAGGGGCTGGTATGGGGAATCGAACGTGGGACCTCGGGTGCCGGGGTCCCGACATCACCCTGTGACGCCACCCAGGGACCCGACCCGAGCCGGGGTCCAGGGGCCGCTATTGGGAATCGAACGTGGGACCTCGGGTGCCAGGGTCCCGACATCACCCTGTGATGCCACCCGGGGACCCAACCCGACCTGACCCTGTGACGCCACCCGGGGACCCGACCCGAGCCGGGGTCCAGGGGCCGCTATTGGGAATCGAACGTGGGACCTCGGGTGCCAGGGTCCCGACATCACCCTGTGATGCCACCCGGGGACCCAACCCGACCTGACCCTGGGTTTTTTGGCCGGTATGGGGAATCGAACCCAGGACCTCCGGTGCCGGGGTCCCGACATCACCCTGTGACGCCACCCGCGGACCAGACCCGAGCAGGGGTTTTTTGGCCGGTATGGGGAATCGAACCCGGGACCTCCGGTGCTGGGGTCCCGACATCACCCTGTGACGCCACCCGGGGACCCAAACCGACCCAGGGTTTTTTGATTGGTATGGGGAATCGAACGTGGGACCTCGGATGCCGGGGTCCCGACATCCTCCTGTGACGCCACCAGGGGACCCGACCCAACACAGGGATTTTTGGCTGGTATGTGGAATCGAACCTGGGGCCTCGTGTGCCGGGGTCCCGACATCACCCTGTGACGCCAACCGGGAACCCGACCTGACCCGGAGTCAAGGGGCCGGTATGGGGAATCGAACGTGGGACTTTGGGTGCCGGGGTCCCGACATCACACTCTGATGACATCCGGGGACCTGACCGGACCCGGGGTCAAGGAGCCAGTATGGGGAATCGAACCTGGGACCTCCGGTGCCGGGGTCCTGACATCACCCTGTGATGCCAAGCGGGTCTTGACCTGACCCTTGGTTTTTTGGCCGGTATGCAGAAATGGAACCTGGGACCTCGGTGCCGGGGTCCCGACATAACCCTGTGACGCCACCCGGGGACCCGACCCGACCCGGGGTTTTTTGGCTGGTATGCGGAACGGAACCTAGGACCTCGGTGCCGCGGTCCCGATATCACCCTGTGACGCCCGAAGGGGACCCGAACTGACCTGAACCGGGGTTTTTTGGCCGGTATGGGGAATCGAACGTGGGACCTCGGGTGCCGGGGTCCCGACATCACTCTGTGACGCCACCCGGGGACCCGACCCGACCCGGGGTTTTTTGGCCGGTATGGGGAATCGAACGTGGGACCTCGGGTACCGGGGTCCCGACATCACCCTGTGACGCCACCCGGGAACCCGACCCGACCCGGGGTCCAGTGGCTGGTATGGGGAATCGAACCTGGGACCTCGGGTGCCAGGGTCCCGACATCACCCTGTGATGGCACCCGGGGACCCAACCCGACCCGGAGTCAAGGGGCGGGTATGGGGAATCGAACGTGGGACTTTGGGTGCCGGGATCCCGACATCACCATCTGACGCCAACCGGGAACCCGACCCGACCCGGAATTAAGGGGCCGGTATGGGGAATCGAACGTGGGACCTCGGGTGCCGGGGTCCCGACATCACCCTGTGACGCCACCCGGGGACCCGACCCGACATGGAGTTTTTTGGCCGGTATGGGGAATCGAACCTGGGACCTCGGGTGCCGGGGTCCCGACATCACCCTGTGATGCCACCCGGGGACCCGACGCGACCCGTGGTTTTTTTGCTGGTATGGGGAATCGAACCTGGGACCTCGGGTGCCGGGGTCCCGACATCACCCTGTGACGCCACCCAGGGACCCGACCCGACCCGGGGTCCAGGGGCTAGTATGGGGAATTGAACCTGGGACCTCGGGTGCCGGGGTTCTGACATCACCCTGTGACGCCACCAGGGGACCCGAACCAACACAGGGATTTTTGGCCGGTATGTGGAATCGAACCTTGGGCCTCGGGTGCCGGGGTCCCGACATCACCCTGTGACGCCAACCGGGGACCCGACCCGACCCGGGGTTTTTTGGCCAGTATGGGGAATCTATCGTGGGACCTCGGGTGCCGGGGTCCCAACATCACCCTGTGACGCCACCCGCGGACCAGACCCGAGCAGGGGTTTTTTGGCCGGTATGGGGAATCGAACCCAGGGCCTCCGGTGCCGGGGTCCCGACATCACCCTGTGACGCCACCCGGGGACCCGACCCAACACAGGGATTTTTGGCCGGTATGTGGAATCGAACCTTGGGCCTCGGGTGCCAGGGTCCCGATATCACCCTGTGACGCCAACAGGGGACCCGACACGACCCGGGGTCCAGGGGCCAGTATGGGGAATTGAACCTGGGACCTCGGGTGCCGGGGTTCTGACATCACCCTGTGACGCCACCAGGGGACCCGACCCAACACAGGGATTTTTGGCCGGTATGTGGAATCGAACCTTGGGCCTTGGGTGCCGGGGTCCCGACATCACCCTGTGACGCCACCCGGGGACCCGACCCGAGCCGGGGTCCAGGGGCCGCTATTGGGAATCGAACCTGGGACCTCGGGTGCCAGGGTCCCGACATCACCCTGTGATGCCACCCGGGGACCCAACCCGACCTGACCCTGGGTTTTTTGGCCGGTATGGGGAATCGATCGTGGGACCTCGGGTGCCGGGGTCCCGACATCACCCTGTGACGCCACCCGCGGACCAGACCCGAGCAGGGGTTTTTTGGCCGTTATGGGGAATCGAACCCGGGACCTCCGGTGCTGGGGTCCCGACATCACCCTGTGACGCCACCCGGGGACCCGACCCGACCCAGGGTTTTTTGATTGGTATGGGGAATCGAACCTTGGGCCTCGGGTGCCGGGGTCCCGACATCACCCTGTGACGCCAACCAGGAATCAGACCCGACCCTGGGTCAAGGGGCCGGTATGGGGAATCGAACCTGGGACCTCGGGTGCTGGGGTCCCGACATCACCCTGTGACGCCACCCGGGGACCCGACTCGAGTCGTGGTTTTTTTGCTGGTATGGGGAATCGAACGTGGGACCTCGGGTGCCGGGGTCCCGACATCACCCTGTGACGCCACCCGCGGACCATACCCGACCCGGGGTTTTTTGGCCGGTATGGGGAATCGAACCCAGGACCTCCGGTGCCGCGGTCCCGACATCACCCTGTGACGCCACCCGGGGACCCGACGCGACACAAGGTTTTTTGATTGGTATGGGGAATCGAACATGGGACCTCGGGTGCCGGGGTTCTGACATCACCCTGTGACGCCACAAGGGGCCCGACCCAAAACAGGGATTTTTGGCCGGTATGTGGAATCGAACCTTGGGCCTCGGGTGCCAGGGTCCCGACATCACCCTGTGACGCCACCCGGGGACCCGACCCGACCCGGGGTCCAGGGGCCAGTATGGGGAATCGAACCTGGGACCTCGGGTGCCGGGGTTCTGACATCACCCTGTGACGCCACCAGGGGACCCGACCCGACCCAGGGATTTTTGGCCGGTATGTGGAATCGAACCTTGGGCCTCGGGTGCCGGGGTCCCGACATCACCCTGTGACGCCAACCGGGAACCCGACCCGACCCGGGGTCCAGGGGCCAGTATGGGGAATCTATCGTGGGACCTCGGGTGCCGGGGTCCCGACATCACTCTGTGACGCCACCCGGGCACCCGACCCGACCTAGGGTTTTTTGATTGGTATGGGGAATCGAACCTGGGACCTCGGGTTCCAGTGTCGCGACATCCTCCTGTGACGCCACCCGGGGACCCGACCCGAGCCGGGGTCCAGGGGCCGGTATGGGGAATTGAACCTTGGACCTTGGGTGCCGGGGTCCTGACATCACCCTCTGACGACATCCGGGGACCCGACCGGACCCGGGGTCAAGGAGCCAGTATGGGGAATCGAGCCTGGGAGCTCGCGTGCCGGGGTCCTAACATCACCCTGTGATGCCTCCCAGGGACCCGACCCGACCCTTGTTTTTTTGGCCGGTATGCAGAAATGGAACCTGGGACCTCGGTGCCGGGGTCCCGACATCACCCTGTGACGCCCCAAGGGAACCCGATCCAAACCGGGGTCCAGGGGCCGGTATGGGGAATCGAACGTGGGACCTCGGGTGCCGGGGTCCCGACATCCTCCTGTGACGCCACCCGGGGACAAGACCCGAGCCGGGGTCCAGGGGCCGCTATTGGGAATCGAACCTGGGACCTCGGGTGCCGGGGTCCCGACATCACCCTGTGATGCCACCCGGGGACCCAACCCGACCTGACCCTGGGTTTTTTGGCCGGTATGGGGAATCGATCGTGGGACCTCGGGTGCCGGGGTCCCGACATCACCCTGTGACGCCACCCGCGGACCAGACCCGAGCAGGGGTTTTTTGATTGGTATGGGGAATCGAACCCGGGACCTCCGGTGCTGGGGTCCCGACATCACCCTGTGACGCCACCCGGGGACCCAAACCGACCCAGGGTTTTTTGATTGGTATGGGGAATCGAACCTGGGGCCTCGGGTGCCGGGGTCCCGACATCACCCTGTGACGCCAACCGGGGACCAGACCCGACCCGGGGTCCAGGGATCAGTATGGGGAATCGAACGTGGGACCTCGGGTCCGGGGTCCCGACATCACCCTCGGACGCCAACCAGGAACCAGACCCGACCCTGGGTCAAGGGGCCGGTATGGGGAATCGAACCTGGGACCTCGGGTGCCGGGGTCCCGACATCCTCCTGTGACGCCACCCGGGGACACGACCCGACCCGGGGTCAAGGGGCCGGTAGGGGGAATCGAACCCGGGACCTCCGGTGCCGGGGTCCCGACATCACTCTGTGACGCCACCCGGGCACCCGACCCGACCTAGGGTTTTTTGATTGGTATGGGGAATCGAACCTGGGACCTCGGGTTCCAGTGTCGCGACATCCTCCTGTGAGGCCACCCGGGGACCCGACCCGAGTTGGGGTCCAGGGGCCGGTATGGGGAATTGAACCTGGGACCTTGGGTGCCGGGGTCCCGACATCACCCTCTGACGACATCCGGGGACCCGACCGGACCCGGGGTCAAGGAGCCAGTATGGGGAATCGAGACTGGGACCTCCGGTGCCGGGGTCCTGACATCACCCTGTGATGCCACCCGGGGACCCAACCCGACCTGACCCGGGGTTTTTTGGCCGGTATGGGGAATCGATCGTGGGACCTTGGGTGCCGGGGTCCCGACATCACCCCGTGACGCCACCCGGGGACCCGACTCGAGTCGGGGTCAAGGGGCCGGTAGGGGGAATCGAACCTTGGACCTCCGGTGCCGGGGTCCTGACATCACCCTGTGATGCCTCCCGGGGACCCGACCCGACCCTTGGTTTTTTTGGCCGGTATGCAGAAATAGAACCTGGGACCTCGGTGCCGGGGTTCCGACATCACCCTGTGACGCCCCAAGGGGATCCGATCCAAACCGGGGTCCAGGGGCCGGTATGGGGAATCGAACGTGGGACCTCGGGTGCCGGGGTCCCGACATCCTCCTGTGACGCCACGCGGGGACCCGACCCGAGCCGCGGTTTTATGGCCGTTATGGGGAATGGAAACTGGGCCCTCGGGTGCCAGGGTCCCGACATCATTCTGTGACACCACCCGGGGACCCGACCTGAACCGAACCGGGGTTTTTTGGCCGGTATGGGGAACCGAACCTGGGACCTCGGGTGCCAGGGTTCCGACATCACCCTGTGACGCCACGTGGGGACCCGATCCTACCCGGGGTTTTTTGGCCCGTATGCGGAATGGAACCTGGGACCTCGGTGCCGGGGTCCCGACATCACCCTGTGATGCGACCCGGGGACCATACCCGACCCGACCCGGGGTCTACGGGCCGGTATGGGGAATCGAACTTGGGACCTCGGGTGCCGGGGTCCCGACATCAACCTGTGATGCCACCCGGGGACCCGACCCGACCCGACCCAGGGTTTTTTGGCCGGTATGGGGAATCGAACCTGGGACCTCGGGTGCCAGGGTCCCGACATCACCCTGTGACGGCACCCGGGGACCAGACCCGAGCCGGGGTCAAGGGGCCGGTAGGGGGAATCGAACGTGGGACCTCGGGTTCCAGTGTTGCGACATCCTCCTGTGACGCCACCCGGGGACCCGACCCGAGCCGGGGTCCAGGGGCCGGTATGGGGAATCGAACCTGGGACCTTGGGTGCCGGTGTCCCGACATCACCCTCTGACGACATCCGGGGACCCGACCGGACCCGGGGTCAAGGAGCCAGTATGGGGAATCGAACCTGGGACCTCCGGTGTCGGGGTCCTGACATCACCCTGTGATGTCTCCTGGGGACCCGACCCGACCCTTGGTTTTTTGGCCGGTATGCAGAAATGGAACCTGGGACCTCGGTGCCGGGGTCCCGACATCACCCTGTGACGCCCCAAGGGGACCCGATCCAAACCGGGGTCCAGGCGCTGGTATGGGGAATCGAACCTGGGATCTCGAATGCCAGGGTCCCGACATCACCCTCTGACGCCACCCGGGGACCCGACCTGACGCGAACCGGGGTTTTTTGGCCGGTTTGGGGAATCGAACGTGGGACCTCGGGTGCCAGGGTTCCGACATCACCCTGTGAATCCACCCGGGGACCGGACCCGACCCGGGGTTTTTTGGCCCGTATGCGGAATGGAACCTGGGACCTCGGTGCCGGGGTCCCAACATCACCCTGTGACGCCCCAAGGGGACCCGACCTGACCCGACCCCGGGTTTTTTGGCCGGTATGGGGAATAGAACCTGGGACCTCGGGTGCCGTGGTCCAAACATCACCCTGTGATGCCACCTGGGGACCCGACCCGACCCGGAGTCCCGGGGCCAGTATGGGGAATCGAACGTGGGACCTGTGGTGCCGGGGGCCCGACATCACCCTCTGACGCCAGCCGGGGAAGGGACCCGACCAGGGGTTTTTTGGCACGTATGGGGAATCGAACGTGGGACCTCGGGTGCCGGGGTCCCGACATCACCCTGTGACGCCACCCGGGGACCCGACCCGACCCGGGGTTTTTTGGCCGGTATGCAGAAATGGAACCTGGGACTTCGGTACCGGGGTCCCGATATCACCCTGTGACGCCCCAAGGGTTCCCGATCCAAACCGGGGTCCAAGGGCCTGTATGGGGAATCGAACCTGGGACCTTGGGTGCCGGGGTCCCGACATCACCCTGTGATGCCACCCGGGGACCCAACCCGACCTGACCCTGGGTTTTTTGGCCGGTATGGGGAATCGATCGTGGGACCTCAGGTGCCGGGGTCCCGACATCACCCTGTGACGCCACCCGCGGACCAGACCCGAGCAGGGGTTTTTTGATTGGTATGGGGAATCGAACCTGGGGCCTCGGGTGCCGGGGTCCCGACATCACCCTGTGACGCCAACCGGGGACCAGACCCGACCCGGGGTCAAGGGACCAGTATGGGGAATCGAACGTGGGACCTCGGGTCCGGGGTCCCGACATCACCCTCGGACGCCAACCAGGAACCAGACCCGACCCTGGGTCAAGGGGCCGGTAGGCGGAATCGAACCTGGGACCTCGGGTGCCGGGGTCCCGACTTCACCCTGTGACGCCACCCGGGGACCCGACCCGACCCGGGGTCAATGGGCCGGTATGGGGAATCGAACCCGGGACCTCGGGTTCCAGTGTCGCGACATCCTCCTGTGAGGCCACCCGGGGACCCGACCCGAGTCGGGGTCCAGGGGCCGGTATGGGGAATGGAACCTGGGACCTTGGGTGCCGGGGTCCCGACATCACCCTCTGACGACATCCGGGGACCCGACCGGACCCGGGGTCAAGGAGCCAGTATGGGGAATCGAGCCTGGGACCTCCGGTGCCGGGGTCCTGACAGCACCCTGTGAGGCCACTCGGGGACCCGACCCGACCCGGGGTTTTTTGGCCGGTATGTGGAATGGAACCTGGGACCTCGGGTGCCGGGGTCCCGACATCACCCTGTGATGCCCCAAGGGGACCAACCCGACCCGACCCGGGTTTTTTTGGCCGGTATGGGGAATCGAACCTGGGACCTCGGGTGCCAGGGTTCCGACATCACCCTGTGACGGCACCCGGGGACCTGACCCAAAACGGGGTTTTTTGTTTGGTATGGGGAATGGAACCTGAGACCTCGGTGCCGGCGTCCCAACATCACCCTGTGATGTGACCAGGGGACCCGACCCGACCCGGGGTTCAGGGGCCGGTATGGGGAATGGAACCTGCGACCTCGGGTGCCGGGGTCCCGACATCACCCTGTGACGCCACCCGGGGACCCAACCGGACCCGACCCGGAGTTTTTTGGCCGGCATGGGGAATCGAACCTGGGCCCTCGTGTGCCGGGGTCCCGACATCACCCTGTGACGCCAACCGGGAACCCGGGGACCCGACCCGGAATCAAGGGGCCGGTATGGGGAATCGAACGTGGGAGCTCGGGTGCCAGTGTCGCGACATCCTCCTGTGACGGCACCCGGGGACCCGACCTGACCCGGGGTCCAGGGGCCGGTATGGGGAATCGATCGTGGGACCTTGGGTGCCGGGGTCCCAACATCACCCTCTGACGCCATCCGGGGACCCGACCCGACCCGGGGTTTTTTGGCTGGTATGGGGAATCGAACATGGGACCTCGGGTGCCCAGGTCCTGACATCACCCTGTGATGCAACCCGGGGACCATACCCGACCCAAGGTTTTTTGGCCGGTATGTGGAATCGAACGTGGGACCTCGGGTGCCAGTGTCGCGACATCCTCCTGTGACGCCACCCGGGGACCCGACCCGACCCGGGGTCCAGGGGCCGGTATGGGGAATCGAACGTGGGACCTCGGGTGCCAGGGTTCCGACAGCACCCTGTGAGGCCACTCGGGGACCCGACCCGACCCGGGGTTTTTTGGCCGGTATGTGGAATGGAACCTGGGACCTCGGGTGCCGGGGTCCCGACATCACCCTGTGATGCCCCAAGGGGACCCAACCTGACCCGACCCGGGTTTTTTTGGCCGGTATGGGGAATCGAGCCTGGGACCTCGGGTGCCAGGGTTCCGACATCACCCTGTGACGGCACCCGGGGACCTGATCCGAAACGGGGTTTTTTGTTTGGTATGGGGAATGGAACCTGCGACCTCGGGTGCCGGGGTCCCGACATCACCCTGTGACGCCAACCGGGAACCCGGGGACCCGACCCGGAATCAAGGGGCCGGTATGGGGAATCGAACGTGGGAGCTCGGGTGCCAGGGTCCTGACATCACCCTGTGATGCAACCCGGGGACCCGACCCGACCCGGGGTTTTATGGCCGGTATGGGGAATGGAACCTGGGACCTCGGGTGCCGGGGTCCCGACATCACCCTCTGACACCATCCGGGGACCTGACCCGACCCGGGGTTTTTTGGCCGGTATGTGGAATCGAACGTGGGACCTCGGGTGCTGGGGTTCCAACATCACCCTGTGATCCCACCCAGGGACCCGACCCAACCCGGGGTCCAGGGGTTGTTATGGGGAATCGAACGTGGGACCTCAGGTTCCAGGGTCCCGATATTACCCTGTGACGCCACCCCGGGACGCAACCCGACCAGGGGTCAAGGGGCCGGTATTGGGAATCGAACGTGGGACCTCGGGTGCCGGGGTCCCGACATCACCCTCTGATGCCACCCGGGGACCCGACCCGACCCGGGGCTTTTTGGCCGGTATGGGGAGTCGAACGTGGGACCTCGGGTGCCGGGGTCCCGGCATCACCATGTCACGCCCCAAGGGGACCCGATCCGAACCGGGGTCCAGGGGCCGGTATGGGGAATCGAAACTGGGACCTCGGGTGCCGGGGTCCCGACATCACCCTGTGACGCCACCCGGGGACCCGACCCGAGCCGGGGTCCAGGGGCTGCTGTGGGGAATCGAACCTGGGACCTCGGGTGCCGGAGTGCTAACATCACCCTGTGACGCCACGCCAGAACCCAACCCGACCCGGGGTTTTTTGGGCAGTATGGGGAATCGAACCTGGGACCTCGGGTGCCGGGGTTTCAACATCCTCCTGTGACGCCACGCGGGGACCCAACCCGAAACGGGGTCCAGGGGCCGTTATGGGGTATCGAACGTGGGACCTCGGGTGCCGGGATCCCGACATCCTCCTGTGACGCCACGTGGGGACCCAACCCGACCCGGGGTCCAGGGGCCGGTATGGGGAATCGAACGTGGGACCTCGGGTGCCGGGGTCCCGACATCACCCTGTGATGCCCCCCGGGGACCCGACCCGACCCGGGTTTCCTTGGCCAGTATGGGGAATCGAACGTGGGACCTTTTGTACCGGGGTCCCGACATCACTCTTTGACGTCACCCGGGGACTCGACCCGACCCGGGGTTTTTTGGCCGGTATTGGGAATCGAACGTGGGACCTCGGGTGCCGTGGTCCCGACAACACCCTGTGACGCCACCCGGGCACCTGACCCGACCAGGGGTCCAGGGGCCGGTATGGGGAATCAAACATGGGGTCTCTGGTGCCGGGGTACCGACATCACCCTGTGACGCCACCCGGGGACTCGACCCGACCCGGGGTTTTTTGGCCGGTATGGGGAATCGAACGTAGGACCTCGCGTGCCGGGGTCCCGACATCACCCTGTGACGCCAACCGGGGACCCAACCGGACCCGACCCGGAGTTTTTTGGCCGGCATGGGGAATCGAACCTGGGCCCTCGGGTGCCAGTGTCGCGACATCCTCCTGTGACGCCACCCGGGGACCCGACCCGACCCGGGGTCCAGGGGCCGGTATGGGGAATCGATCGTGGGACCTTGGGTGCCGGGGTCCCGACATCACCCTCTGACGCCATCCGGGGACCCGACCCGACCCGGGGTTTTTTGGCTGGTATGGGGAGTCGAACATGGGACCTCGGGTGCCCAGGTCCTGACATCACCCTGTGACGCCACCCGGGGACCCGACCCGAGCCGGTGCTTTTTGGCCGGTATGTGGAATCGAACGTGGGACCTCGGGTGCCGGGGTCCCGACATCATCCTGTGACGCCACCCGGGGACCCGACCCAACACAGGGATTTTTGGCCGGTATGTGGAATCGAACCTGGGACCTCGGGTGCCAGTGTCGCGACATCCTCCTGTGACGCCACCCGGGGACCCGACCCGACCCGGGGTCCAGGGGCCGGTATGGGGAATTGAACCTGGGACCTTGGGTGCCGGGGTCCCGACATCACCCTCTGACGCCACCCGGGGACCCGACCGGACCCGCGGTCAAGGAGACGGTATGGGGAATCGAACGTGGGACCTCGGGTGCCAGGGTTCCGACAGCACCCTGTGAGGCCACTCGGGGACCCGACCCGACCCGGGGTTTTTTGGCCGGTATGTGGAATGGAACCTGGGACCTCGGGTGCCGGGGTCCCGACATCACCCTGTGATGCCCCAAGGGGACCAACCCGACCCGACCCGGGTTTTTTTGGCCGGTATGGGGAATCGAACCTGGGACCTCGGGTGCCAGGGTTCCGACATCACCCTGTGACGGCACCCGGGGACCTGACCCAAAACGGGGTTTTTTGTTTGGTATGGGGAATGGAACCTGAGACCTCGGTGCCGGCGTCCCAACATCACCCTGTGATGTGACCAGGGGACCCGAACCGACCCGGGGTTCAGGGGCCGGTATAGGGAATGGAACCTGCGACCTCGGGTGCCGGGGTCCCGACATCACCCTGTGACGCCACCCGGGGACCCAACCGGACCCGACCCGGAGTTTTTTGGCCGGCATGGGGAATCGAACCTGGGCCCTCGTGTGCCGGGGTCCCGACATCACCCTGTGACGCCAACCGGGAACCCGGGGACCCGACCCGGAATCAAGGGGCCGGTATGGGGAATTGAACGTGGGAGCTCGGGTGCCAGGGTCCTGACATCACCCTGTGATGCAACCCGGGGACCCGACCCGACCCGGGGTTTTATGGCCGGTATGGGGAATGGAACCTGGGACCTCGGGTGCCGGGGTCCCGACATCACCCTCTGACACCATCCGGGGACCTGACCCGACCCGGGGTTTTTTGGCCGGTATGTGGAATCGAACGTGGGACCTCGGGTGCTGGGGTTCCAACATCACCCTGTGATCCCACCCAGGGACCCGACCCAACCCGGGGTCCAGGGGTTGTTATGGGGAATCGAACGTGGGACCTCAGGTTCCAGGGTCCCGATATTACCCTGTGACGCCACCCCGGGACGCAACCCGACCAGGGGTCAAGGGGCCGGTATTGGGAATCGAACGTGGGACCTCGGGTGCCGGGGTCCCGACATCACCCTCTGATGCCACCCGGGGACCCGACCCGACCCGGGGCTTTTTGGCCGGTATGGGGAGTCGAACGTGGGACCTCGGGTGCCGGGGTCCCGGCATCACCATGTCACGCCCCAAGGGGACCCGATCCGAACCGGGGTCCAGGGGCCGGTATGGGGAATCGAACGTGGGACCTCGGGTGCCGGGGTCCCGACATCACCCTGTGACGCCATGCGGGGACCCGACCCGAGCCGGGGTCCAGGGGCTGCTGTGGGGAATCGAACCTGGGACCTCGGGTGCCGGAGTGCTAACATCACCCTGTGACGCCACGCCAGAACCCAACCCGACCCGGGGTTTTTTGGGCAGTATGGGGAATCGAACCTGGGACCTCGGGTGCCGGGGTTTCAACATCCTCCTGTGACGCCACGCGGGGACCCAACCCGAAACGGGGTCCAGGGGCCGTTATGGGGTATCGAACGTGGGACCTCGGGTGCCGGGATCCCGACATCCTCCTGTGACGCCACGTGGGGACCCAACCCGACCCGGGGTCCAGGGGCCGGTATGGGGAATCGAACGTGGGACCTCGGGTGCCGGGGTCCCGACATCACCCTGTGATGCCCCCCGGGGACCCGACCCGACCCGGGTTTCCTTGGCCAGTATGGGGAATCGAACGTGGGACCTCGGGTGCCGGGGTCCCGACATCACCCTGTGACGCCACCCGGGGACCCGACCCGACCCGGGTTTCCTTGGCCAGTATGGGGAATCGAACGTGGGACCTTTTGTACCGGGGTCCCGACATCACTCTTTGACGTCACCCGGGGACTCGACCCGACCCGGGGTTTTTTGGCCGGTATTGGGAATCGAACGTGGGACCTCGGGTGCCGTGGTCCCGACAACACCCTGTGACGCCACCCGGGCACCTGACCCGACCAGGGGTCCAGGGGCCGGTATGGGGAATCAAACATGGGGTCTCTGGTGCCGGGGTACCGACATCACCCTGTGACGCCACCCGGGGACTCGACCCGACCCGGGGTTTTTTGGCCGGTATGGGGAATCGAACGTAGGACCTCGCGTGCCGGGGTCCCGACATCACCCTGTGACGCCAACCGGGGACCCAACCGGACCCGACCCGGAGTTTTTTGGCCGGCATGGGGAATCGAACCTGGGCCCTCGGGTGCCAGTGTCGCGACATCCTCCTGTGACGCCACCCGGGGACCCGACCCGACCCGGGGTCCAGGGGCCGGTATGGGGAATCGATCGTGGGACCTTGGGTGCCGGGGTCCCGACATCACCCTCTGACGCCATCCGGGGACCCGACCCGACCCGGGGTTTTTTGGCTGGTATGGGGAGTCGAACATGGGACCTCGGGTGCCCAGGTCCTGACATCACCCTGTGACGCCACCCGGGGACCCGACCCGAGCCGGTGCTTTTTGGCCGGTATGTGGAATCGAACGTGGGACCTCGGGTGCCGGGGTCCCGACATCATCCTGTGACGCCACCCGGGGACCCGACCCAACACAGGGATTTTTGGCCGGTATGTGGAATCGAACCTGGGACCTCGGGTGCCAGTGTCGCGACATCCTCCTGTGACGCCACCCGGGGACCCGACCCGACCCGGGGTCCAGGGGCCGGTATGGGGAATTGAACCTGGGACCTTGGGTGCCGGGGTCCCGACATCACCCTCTGACGCCACCCGGGGACCCGACCGGACCCGCGGTCAAGGAGACGGTATGGGGAATCGAACGTGGGACCTCGGGTGCCAGGGTTCCGACAGCACCCTGTGAGGCCACTCGGGGACCCGACCCGACCCGGGGTTTTTTGGCCGGTATGTGGAATGGAACCTGGGACCTCGGGTGCCGGGGTCCCGACATCACCCTGTGATGCCCCAAGGGGACCAACCCGACCCGACCCGGGTTTTTTTGGCCGGTATGGGGAATCGAACCTGGGACCTCGGGTGCCAGGGTTCCGACATCACCCTGTGACGGCACCCGGGGACCTGACCCAAAACGGGGTTTTTTGTTTGGTATGGGGAATGGAACCTGAGACCTCGGTGCCGGCGTCCCAACATCACCCTGTGATGTGACCAGGGGACCCGACCCGACCCGGGGTTCAGGGGCCGGTATAGGGAATGGAACCTGCGACCTCGGGTGCCGGGGTCCCGACATCACCCTGTGACGCCACCCGGGGACCCAACCGGACCCGACCCGGAGTTTTTTGGCCGGCATGGGGAATCGAACCTGGGCCCTCGTGTGCCGGGGTCCCGACATCACCCTGTGACGCCAACCGGGAACCCGGGGACCCGACCCGGAATCAAGGGGCCGGTATGGGGAATTGAACGTGGGAGCTCGGGTGCCAGGGTCCTGACATCACCCTGTGATGCAACCCGGGGACCCGACCCGAGCCGGGGTTTTTTGGCTGGTATGGGGAATGGAACCTGGGACCTCCGCTGCCGGGGTCCCGACATCATCATGTTACGGCACGCGGGGACCCGATTGGACCCGGGGTTTTTTGGCCAATATGGGGAATCGAACCTGGGATCTCGGGTGCCAGGGTCCCGACATCACCCTGTGATCCAACCTGGGGACTCGACCCGACCTGGGGTTTTTTGGCCGGTATGGGGAATCGAACCTGGGACCTCGGGTGCCAGGGTTCCGACATCACCCTGTGACGGCACCCGGGGACCTGACCCAAAGCGGGGTTTTTTGTTTGGTATGGGGAATGGAACCTGAGACCTCGGTGCCGGCGTCCCAACATCACCCTGTGATGTGACCAGGGGACCCGACCCGACCCGGGGTTCAGGGGCCGGTATGGGGAATGGAACCTGCGACCTCGGGTGCCGGGGTCCCGACATCACCCTGTGACGCCACCCGGGGACCCAACCGGACCCGACCCGGAGTTTTTTGGCCGGCATGGGGAATCGAACCTGGGCCCTCGTGTGCCGGGGTCCCGACATCACCCTGTGACGCCAACCGGGAACCCGGGGACCCGACCCGGAATCAAGGGGCCGGTATGGGGAATCGAAAGTGGGAGCTCGGGTGCCAGGGTCCTGACATCACCCTGTAATGCAACCCGGGGACCCGACCCGAGCCGGGGTTTTTTGGCTGGTATGGGGAATGGAACCTGGGACCTCCGCTGCCGGGGTCCCGACATCATCATGTTACGGCACGCGGGGACCCGATTGGACCCGGGGTTTTTTGGCCAATATGGGGAATCGAACGTGGGATCTCGGGTGCCAGGGTCCTGATATCACCCTGTGATCCAACCCGGGGACTCGACCCGAGCCGGGGTTTTTTGGCCGGTATGGGGAATCGAACGTGGGACCTCGGGTGCCGGGGTCCCGACATCACCCTGTGATGCCACCTGGGGACCCGACCCGACCCGGGGTCTAGGGGCCGTTATGGGGAATCGAACGTGGGACCTCGGGTGTCAGGGTCCAGACATCCTCCTGTGACGCCACGCGGGGACCCAACCCAACCCGGGGTCCAGGGGCCGGTATGGGGAATGGAACCTGGGACCTCGGGTGCCGGGGTCCCGACATCACCCTCTGACGCCACCCGGGGACCTGACCCGACTCGGGGTTTTTTGGCTGGTATGGGGAATCGAACGTGGGACCTCGGGTGCCGGGGTTCCAACATCACCCTGTGATCCCACCCAGGGACCCGACCCGAGCCGGGGTCCAGGGGCTGCTATGGGGAATCGAACCTGGGACCTCGGGTGCCGGAGTGCTAACATCACCGTGTGACGCCACGCCAGAACCCAACCCGACCCGGGGTTTTTTGGCCAGTATGGGGAATCGAAACTGGGACCTCGGGTGCCGGGGTTTCAACATCCTCCTGTGACGCCACGCGGGGACCCAACCCGAAACGGGGTCCAGGGTCCGTTATGGGGTATCGAACGTGGGACCTCGGGTGCCGGGATCCCGACATTCTCCTGTGACGCCACCCGGGGACCCAACCCGACCCAGGGTTTTTTGGCCGGTATGAGGAATCGAACGTGGGACCTCGGGTGCCGGGATCCCGACATCCTCCTGTGACGCCACGTGGGGACCCAACCCGACCCGGGGTTTTTTGGCCGGTATGGGGAATCGAACGTGGGACCTCGGGTGCCGGGGTCCCGACATCACCCTGTGACGCCATGCGGGGACCCGACCCGACCCGGGTTTCCTTGGCCAGTATGGGGAATCGAACGTGGGACCTCGGGTACCGGGGTCCCGACATCACTCTTTGACGCCACTCGGGGACCCGACCCGACCCAGGGTTTTTTGATTGTTATGGGGAATCGAACGTGGGACCTCGAGTGACGGGTTGCCAACATCACCCTGTGACGCCACCCGGGGACCCGACCCGACCAGGGGTCCAGGGGCCGGTATGGGGAATCGAACGTGGGACCTCAGGTGCCAGGGTCCCGACATCACCCTGTGATGCCACCCGGGGACCTGACCCGAAACGGGGTTTTTTGTTTGGTATGGGGAATGGAACCTGAGACCTCGGTGCCGGCGTCCCAACATCACCCTGTGATGTGACCAGGGGACCCGACCCGACCCGGGGTTCAGGGGCCGGTATGAAGAATGGAACCTGCGACCTCGGGTGCCGGGGTCCCGACATCACCCTGTGACGCCACCCGGGGACCCAACCGGACCCGACCCGGAGTTTTTTGGCCGGCATGGGGAATCGAACCTGGGCCCTCGTGTGCCGGGGTCCCGACATCACCCTGTGACGCCAACCGGGAACCCGGGGACCCGACCCGGAATCAAGGGGCCGGTATGGGGAATCGAACGTGGGAGCTCGGGTGCCAGGGTCCTGACATCACCCTGTGATGCAACCCGGGGACCCGACCCGAGCCGGGGTTTTTTGGCCGGTATGGGGAATGGAACCTGGGACCTCCGCTGCTGGGGTCCCGACATCATCATGTTACGGCACGCGGGGACCTGATTGGACCCGGGGTTTTTTGGCCAATATGGGGAATCGAACGTGGGATCTCGGGTGCCAGGGTCCTGATATCACCCTGTGATGCAACCCGGGGACTCGACCCGACCCGGGGTTTTTTGGCCGGTATGGGGAATCGAACGTGGGACCTCGGGTGCCGGGGTCACAACATCACCCTGTGACGCCACCTGGGGACCCGACCCGACCCGGGGTCTAGGGGCCGTTATGGGGAATCGAACGTGGGACCTCGGGTGTCAGGGTCCAGACATCCTCCTGTGACGCCACGCGGGGACCCAACCCAACCCGGGGTCCAGGGGCCGGTATGGGGAATGGAACCTGGGACCTCGGGTGCCGGGGTCCCGACATCACCCTCTGACACCATCCGGGGACCTGACCCGACCCGGGGTTTTTTGGCCGGTATGTGGAATCGAACGTGGGACCTCGGGTGCTGGGGTTCCAACATCACCCTGTGATCCCACCCAGGGACCCGACCCAACCCGGGGTCCAGGGGTTGTTATGGGGAATCGAACGTGGGACCTCAGGTTCCAGGGTCCCGATATTACCCTGTGACGCCACCCCGGGACGCAACCCGACCAGGGGTCAAGGGGCCGGTATTGGGAATCGAACGTGGGACCTCGGGTGCCGGGGTCCCGACATCACCCTCTGATGCCACCCGGGGACCCGACCCGACCCGGGGCTTTTTGGCCGGTATGGGGAGTCGAACGTGGGACCTCGGGTGCCGGGGTCCCGGCATCACCATGTCACGCCCCAAGGGGACCCGATCCGAACCGGGGTCCAGGGGCCGGTATGGGGAATCGAACGTGGGACCTCGGGTGCCGGGGTCCCGACATCACCCTGTGACGCCATGCGGGGACCCGACCCGAGCCGGGGTCCAGGGGCTGCTGTGGGGAATCGAACCTGGGACCTCGGGTGCCGGAGTGCTAACATCACCCTGTGACGCCACGCCAGAACCCAACCCGACCCGGGGTTTTTTGGGCAGTATGGGGAATCGAACCTGGGACCTCGGGTGCCGGGGTTTCAACATCCTCCTGTGACGCCACGCGGGGACCCAACCCGAAACGGGGTCCAGGGGCCGTTATGGGGTATCGAACGTGGGACCTCGGGTGCCGGGATCCCGACATCCTCCTGTGACGCCACGTGGGGACCCAACCCGACCCGGGGTCCAGGGGCCGGTATGGGGAATCGAACGTGGGACCTCGGGTGCCGGGGTCCCGACATCACCCTGTGATGCCCCCCGGGGACCCGACCCGACCCGGGTTTCCTTGGCCAGTATGGGGAATCGAACGTGGGACCTCGGGTGCCGGGGTCCCGACATCACCCTGTGACGCCACCCGGGGACCCGACCCGACCCGGGTTTCCTTGGCCAGTATGGGGAATCGAACGTGGGACCTTTTGTACCGGGGTCCCGACATCACTCTTTGACGTCACCCGGGGACTCGACCCGACCCGGGGTTTTTTGGCCGGTATTGGGAATCGAACGTGGGACCTCGGGTGCCGTGGTCCCGACAACACCCTGTGACGCCACCCGGGCACCTGACCCGACCAGGGGTCCAGGGGCCGGTATGGGGAATCAAACATGGGGTCTCTGGTGCCGGGGTACCGACATCACCCTGTGACGCCACCCGGGGACTCGACCCGACCCGGGGTTTTTTGGCCGGTATGGGGAATCGAACGTAGGACCTCGCGTGCCGGGGTCCCGACATCACCCTGTGACGCCAACCGGGGACCCAACCGGACCCGACCCGGAGTTTTTTGGCCGGCATGGGGAATCGAACCTGGGCCCTCGGGTGCCAGTGTCGCGACATCCTCCTGTGACGCCACCCGGGGACCCGACCCGACCCGGGGTCCAGGGGCCGGTATGGGGAATCGATCGTGGGACCTTGGGTGCCGGGGTCCCGACATCACCCTCTGACGCCATCCGGGGACCCGACCCGACCCGGGGTTTTTTGGCTGGTATGGGGAGTCGAACATGGGACCTCGGGTGCCCAGGTCCTGACATCACCCTGTGACGCCACCCGGGGACCCGACCCGAGCCGGTGCTTTTTGGCCGGTATGTGGAATCGAACGTGGGACCTCGGGTGCCGGGGTCCCGACATCATCCTGTGACGCCACCCGGGGACCCGACCCAACACAGGGATTTTTGGCCGGTATGTGGAATCGAACCTGGGACCTCGGGTGCCAGTGTCGCGACATCCTCCTGTGACGCCACCCGGGGACCCGACCCGACCCGGGGTCCAGGGGCCGGTATGGGGAATTGAACCTGGGACCTTGGGTGCCGGGGTCCCGACATCACCCTCTGACGCCACCCGGGGACCCGACCGGACCCGCGGTCAAGGAGACGGTATGGGGAATCGAACGTGGGACCTCGGGTGCCAGGGTTCCGACAGCACCCTGTGAGGCCACTCGGGGACCCGACCCGACCCGGGGTTTTTTGGCCGGTATGTGGAATGGAACCTGGGACCTCGGGTGCCGGGGTCCCGACATCACCCTGTGATGCCCCAAGGGGACCAACCCGACCCGACCCGGGTTTTTTTGGCCGGTATGGGGAATCGAACCTGGGACCTCGGGTGCCAGGGTTCCGACATCACCCTGTGACGGCACCCGGGGACCTGACCCAAAACGGGGTTTTTTGTTTGGTATGGGGAATGGAACCTGAGACCTCGGTGCCGGCGTCCCAACATCACCCTGTGATGTGACCAGGGGACCCGACCCGACCCGGGGTTCAGGGGCCGGTATAGGGAATGGAACCTGCGACCTCGGGTGCCGGGGTCCCGACATCACCCTGTGACGCCACCCGGGGACCCAACCGGACCCGACCCGGAGTTTTTTGGCCGGCATGGGGAATCGAACCTGGGCCCTCGTGTGCCGGGGTCCCGACATCACCCTGTGACGCCAACCGGGAACCCGGGGACCCGACCCGGAATCAAGGGGCCGGTATGGGGAATTGAACGTGGGAGCTCGGGTGCCAGGGTCCTGACATCACCCTGTGATGCAACCCGGGGACCCGACCCGAGCCGGGGTTTTTTGGCTGGTATGGGGAATGGAACCTGGGACCTCCGCTGCCGGGGTCCCGACATCATCATGTTACGGCACGCGGGGACCCGATTGGACCCGGGGTTTTTTGGCCAATATGGGGAATCGAACCTGGGATCTCGGGTGCCAGGGTCCCGACATCACCCTGTGATCCAACCTGGGGACTCGACCCGACCTGGGGTTTTTTGGCCGGTATGGGGAATCGAACCTGGGACCTCGGGTGCCAGGGTTCCGACATCACCCTGTGACGGCACCCGGGGACCTGACCCAAAGCGGGGTTTTTTGTTTGGTATGGGGAATGGAACCTGAGACCTCGGTGCCGGCGTCCCAACATCACCCTGTGATGTGACCAGGGGACCCGACCCGACCCGGGGTTCAGGGGCCGGTATGGGGAATGGAACCTGCGACCTCGGGTGCCGGGGTCCCGACATCACCCTGTGACGCCACCCGGGGACCCAACCGGACCCGACCCGGAGTTTTTTGGCCGGCATGGGGAATCGAACCTGGGCCCTCGTGTGCCGGGGTCCCGACATCACCCTGTGACGCCAACCGGGAACCCGGGGACCCGACCCGGAATCAAGGGGCCGGTATGGGGAATCGAAAGTGGGAGCTCGGGTGCCAGGGTCCTGACATCACCCTGTAATGCAACCCGGGGACCCGACCCGAGCCGGGGTTTTTTGGCTGGTATGGGGAATGGAACCTGGGACCTCCGCTGCCGGGGTCCCGACATCATCATGTTACGGCACGCGGGGACCCGATTGGACCCGGGGTTTTTTGGCCAATATGGGGAATCGAACGTGGGATCTCGGGTGCCAGGGTCCTGATATCACCCTGTGATCCAACCCGGGGACTCGACCCGAGCCGGGGTTTTTTGGCCGGTATGGGGAATCGAACGTGGGACCTCGGGTGCCGGGGTCCCGACATCACCCTGTGATGCCACCTGGGGACCCGACCCGACCCGGGGTCTAGGGGCCGTTATGGGGAATCGAACGTGGGACCTCGGGTGTCAGGGTCCAGACATCCTCCTGTGACGCCACGCGGGGACCCAACCCAACCCGGGGTCCAGGGGCCGGTATGGGGAATGGAACCTGGGACCTCGGGTGCCGGGGTCCCGACATCACCCTCTGACGCCACCCGGGGACCTGACCCGACTCGGGGTTTTTTGGCTGGTATGGGGAATCGAACGTGGGACCTCGGGTGCCGGGGTTCCAACATCACCCTGTGATCCCACCCAGGGACCCGACCCGAGCCGGGGTCCAGGGGCTGCTATGGGGAATCGAACCTGGGACCTCGGGTGCCGGAGTGCTAACATCACCGTGTGACGCCACGCCAGAACCCAACCCGACCCGGGGTTTTTTGGCCAGTATGGGGAATCGAAACTGGGACCTCGGGTGCCGGGGTTTCAACATCCTCCTGTGACGCCACGCGGGGACCCAACCCGAAACGGGGTCCAGGGTCCGTTATGGGGTATCGAACGTGGGACCTCGGGTGCCGGGATCCCGACATTCTCCTGTGACGCCACCCGGGGACCCAACCCGACCCAGGGTTTTTTGGCCGGTATGAGGAATCGAACGTGGGACCTCGGGTGCCGGGATCCCGACATCCTCCTGTGACGCCACGTGGGGACCCAACCCGACCCGGGGTTTTTTGGCCGGTATGGGGAATCGAACGTGGGACCTCGGGTGCCGGGGTCCCGACATCACCCTGTGACGCCATGCGGGGACCCGACCCGACCCGGGTTTCCTTGGCCAGTATGGGGAATCGAACGTGGGACCTCGGGTACCGGGGTCCCGACATCACTCTTTGACGCCACTCGGGGACCCGACCCGACCCAGGGTTTTTTGATTGTTATGGGGAATCGAACGTGGGACCTCGAGTGACGGGTTGCCAACATCACCCTGTGACGCCACCCGGGGACCCGACCCGACCAGGGGTCCAGGGGCCGGTATGGGGAATCGAACGTGGGACCTCAGGTGCCAGGGTCCCGACATCACCCTGTGATGCCACCCGGGGACCTGACCCGAAACGGGGTTTTTTGTTTGGTATGGGGAATGGAACCTGAGACCTCGGTGCCGGCGTCCCAACATCACCCTGTGATGTGACCAGGGGACCCGACCCGACCCGGGGTTCAGGGGCCGGTATGAAGAATGGAACCTGCGACCTCGGGTGCCGGGGTCCCGACATCACCCTGTGACGCCACCCGGGGACCCAACCGGACCCGACCCGGAGTTTTTTGGCCGGCATGGGGAATCGAACCTGGGCCCTCGTGTGCCGGGGTCCCGACATCACCCTGTGACGCCAACCGGGAACCCGGGGACCCGACCCGGAATCAAGGGGCCGGTATGGGGAATCGAACGTGGGAGCTCGGGTGCCAGGGTCCTGACATCACCCTGTGATGCAACCCGGGGACCCGACCCGAGCCGGGGTTTTTTGGCCGGTATGGGGAATGGAACCTGGGACCTCCGCTGCTGGGGTCCCGACATCATCATGTTACGGCACGCGGGGACCTGATTGGACCCGGGGTTTTTTGGCCAATATGGGGAATCGAACGTGGGATCTCGGGTGCCAGGGTCCTGATATCACCCTGTGATGCAACCCGGGGACTCGACCCGACCCGGGGTTTTTTGGCCGGTATGGGGAATCGAACGTGGGACCTCGGGTGCCGGGGTCACAACATCACCCTGTGACGCCACCTGGGGACCCGACCCGACCCGGGGTCTAGGGGCCGTTATGGGGAATCGAACGTGGGACCTCGGGTGTCAGGGTCCAGACATCCTCCTGTGACGCCACGCGGGGACCCAACCCAACCCGGGGTCCAGGGGCCGGTATGGGGAATGGAACCTGGGACCTCGGGTGCCGGGGTCCCGACATCACCCTCTGACACCATCCGGGGACCTGACCCGACCCGGGGTTTTTTGGCCGGTATGTGGAATCGAACGTGGGACCTCGGGTGCTGGGGTTCCAACATCACCCTGTGATCCCACCCAGGGACCCGACCCAACCCGGGGTCCAGGGGTTGTTATGGGGAATCGAACGTGGGACCTCAGGTTCCAGGGTCCCGATATTACCCTGTGACGCCACCCCGGGACGCAACCCGACCAGGGGTCAAGGGGCCGGTATTGGGAATCGAACGTGGGACCTCGGGTGCCGGGGACCCGACATCACCCTCTGACGCCACCCGGGGACCCGACCCGACCCGGGGCTTTTTGGCGGGTATGGGGAGTCGAACGTGGGACCTCGGGTGCCGGGGTCCCGGCATCACCATGTCACGCCCCAAGGGGACCCGATCCGAACCGGGGTCCAGGGGCCGGTATGGGGAATCGAAACTGGGACCTCGGGTGCCGGGGTCCCGACATCACCCTGTGACGCCACCCGGGGACCCGACCCGAGCCGGGGTCCAGGGGCTGCTATGGGGAATCGAACCTGGGACCTCGGGTGCCGGAGTGCTAACATCACCCTGTGACGCCACGCCAGAACCCAACCCGACCCGGGGTTTTTTGGGCAGTATGGGGAATCGAACCTGGGACCTCGGGTGCCGGGGTTTCAACATCCTCCTGTGACGCCACGCGGGGACCCAACCCGAAACGGGGTCCAGGGGCCGTTATGGGGTATCGAACGTGGGACCTCGGGTGCCGGGATCCCGACATCCTCCTGTGACGCCACGTGGGGACCCAACCCGACCCGGGGTCCAGGGGCCGGTATGGGGAATCGAACGTGGGACCTCGGGTGCCGGGGTCCCGACATCACCCTGTGACGCCACCCGGGGACCAGACCCGACCCGGGTTTCCTTGGCCAGTATGGGGAATCGAACGTGGGACCTTTTGTACCGGGGTCCCGACATCACTCTTTGACGTCACCCGGGGACTCGACCCGACCCGGGGTTTTTTGGCTGGTATTGGGAATCGAACGTGGGACCTCGGGTGCCGTGGTCCCGACAACACCCTGTGACGCCACCCGGGCACCTGACCCGACCAGGGGTCCAGGGGCCGGTATGGGGAATCAAACATGGGGTCTCTGGTGCCGGGGTACCGACATCACCCTGTGACGCCACCCGGGGACTCGACCCGACCCGGGGTTTTTTGGCCGGTATGGGGAATCGAACGTAGGACCTCGCGTGCCGGGGTCCCGACATCACCCTGTGACGCCACCCGGGGACCCAACCGGACCCGACCCGGAGTTTTTTGGCCGGCATGGGGAATCGAACCTGGGCCCTCGGGTGCCAGTGTCGCGACATCCTCCTGTGACGCCACCCGGGGACCCGACCCGACCCGGGGTCCAGGGGCCGGTATGGGGAATCGATCGTGGGACCTTGGGTGCCGGGGTCCCGACATCACCCTCTGACGCCATCCGGGGACCCGACCCGACCCGGGGTTTTTTGGCTGGTATGGGGAGTCGAACATGGGACCTCGGGTGCCCAGGTCCTGACATCACCCTCTGACGCCACCCGGGGACCCGACCCGAGCCGGTGTTTTTTGGCCGGTATGTGGAATCGAACGTGGGACCTCGGGTGCCAGTGTCGCGACATCCTCCTGTGACGCCACCCGGGGACCCGACCCGACCCGGGGTCCAGGGGCCGGTATGGGGAATTGAACCTGGGACCCTGGGTGCCGGGGTCCCGACATCACCCTCTGACGCCACCCGGGGACCCGACCGGACCCGCGGTCAAGGAGACGGTATGGGGAATCGAACGTGGGACCTCGGGTGCCAGGGTTCCGACAGCACCCTGTGAGGCCACTCGGGGACCCGACCCGACCCGGGGTTTTTTGGCCGGTATGTGGAATGGAACCTGGGACCTCGGGTGCCGGGGTCCCGACATCACCCTGTGATGCCCCAAGGGGACCAACCCGACCCGACCCGGGTTTTTTTGGCCGGTATGGGGAATCGAACCTGGGACCTCGGGTGCCAGGGTTCCGACATCACCCTGTGACGGCACCCGGGGACCTGACCCAAAACGGGGTTTTTTGTTTGGTATGGGGAATGGAACCTGCGACCTCGGGTGCCGGGGTCCCGACATCACCCTGTGACGCCAACCGGGAACCCGGGGACCCGACCCGGAATCAAGGGGCCGGTATGGGGAATCGAACATGGGAGCTCGGGTGCCAGGGTCCTGACATCACCCTGTGACGCCAACCGGGAACCCGACACAACACAGGGATTTTTAGCCGGTATAGGGAATCGAACCTGGGACCTCGGGTGCCGGGGTCCCGACATCACCCTGTGACGCCAACCGGGGACCCGACCCGACCCGGGGTCCAGGGGCCAGTATGGGGAATCGAACGTGGGACCTCGGGTGCAGGGGACCCGACATCACCCTGTTACGCCACCCGGGGACCGAACCCGACCTGGGGCTTTTTGGCCGCTATGGGGAATCGAACGTGGGACCTCGGGTGCCGGGGTCCCGACATCACCCTGTGACGCCACCCGGGGACCTGACCCGACCTGGGGTTTTTTGCCCTGTATGGGGAATCGAATGTGGGACCTCGGGTGCCGTGGTCCCGACATCACCCTCTGACGCCACCCGGGGACCCGACCCGACCCGGGGTCCAGGGACCGGTATTGGGAATCGAACGTGGGACCTCGGGTGCCAGGGTCCTGAAATCACCCTGTGATGCCACCCGGGGACCCAACTCAACCTGACCCTGGGTTTTTTGGCCGGTATGGGGAATCGAACCTGGGACCTTGGGTGTCGGGGTCCCGACATCACCCTCTGACGCCACGCGGGGACCCGACCCGACCCGGGGTCCAGGGGCCGGTATGGGGAATCGAACCTGGGACCTACGGTGTCGGGGTCCCGACATCACTCTGTGACGCCACCCGGGCTCCCGATCCGACCCAGGGTTTTTTGGCCGGTATGGGGAATCGAACCTGGGACCTCGGGTGCCGGGGTCCCGACATCACCCTGTGACGCCACCCGGGGACCCGACCCGAACCGGGGTTTTATGGCCGGTATGGGGAATCGAATGTGGGACCTCGGGTGCCGTGGTCCCGACATCACCCTCTGACGCCACCCGGGGACCCGACCCGACCCGGGGTCCAGGGACCGGTATTGGGAATCGAACGTGGGACCTCGGGTGCCAGGGTCCTGAAATCACCCTGTGATGCCACCCGGGGACCCAACTCAACCTGACCCTGGGTTTTTTGGCCGGTATGGGGAATCGAACCTGGGACCTTGGGTGTCGGGGTCCCGACATCACCCTCTGACGCCACGCGGGGACCCGACCCGACCCGGGGTCCAGGGGCCGGTATGGGGAATCGAACCTGGGACCTACGGTGTCGGGGTCCCGACATCACCCTGTGACGCCACCCGGGGACCCGACCCGAACCGGGGTTTTATGGCCGGTATGGGGAACGGAACCTGGGCCCTCGGGTGCCAGGGTCCCGACATCATTCTGTGACGCCACTTGGGTTCCCGATCTGACCCGGGGTTTTTTGGCCGGTACGGGGAATCGAAACTGGGACCTCGGGTGCCGGGGTCCCGACATCACCCTCTGAAGCCACCCGGGGACCCGACGCAACCCGGGGTTTATTGGCCGGTATGGGGAATCGAACCTGGGACCTCTCTTGCCAGGGTCCCAACATCACACTGTGACGCCAACCGGGGACCCGACCGGACCCGACCCGGAGTTTTTTGGCCGGTATGGGGAATCGAACCTGGGACCTCGGGTGCCGGGGTCCCGACTTCACCCTGTGACGCCACCCGGGGACACGACCCGACCCCCGGTCCAGGGGCCGGTACGGAGAATGGAAACTGAGACCTCGGTGCCGGGGTCCCGACATCACCCTGTGACGCCACCCGGGGACCTGACCGTACCCGGGGTCCAGGGGCAGGTATGGGGAATTGAACGTGGGACCTCGGGTGCCGGGGTCCCGACATCATCCTGTGACGCCACCCGGGGACCCGACCCAACCCGTGGTTTTTTGGCCGGTATGGGGAATCGAACGTGGGACCTGTGGTGCCGGGGTCCCGACATCACCCTGTGACGCCACCCGCGGACCAGACCCGAGGAGGGGTTTTTTGGCCGGTATGGGGAATCGAACCCAGGACCTCCGGTGCCGGGGTCCCGACATCACCCTGTGACGCCACCCGGGGACCCGACCCGACCTGGGGTTTTTTGATTGCTATGGGGAATCGAACGTGGGACCTCGGGTGCCGGGGTTCTGACATCACCCTGTTACGCCACCAGGGGACCCGACCCAACACAGGGATTTTTGGCCGGTATGTGGAATCGAACGTGGGACCTCGGGTCCGGGGTCCCGACATCACCCTCTGACGCCACACGGGGATCCGACCCGACCCATTGTTTTTTGGCCGGTATTTGGAATAGAACCTGGGACCTCGGGTGCCGGGGTCCCGACATCACCCTGTGACGCCACCCGGGGACCCGACCCGAGCCGGCGTCAAGGGGCTGGTAGGGGGAATCGAACCTGGGACCTCTGGTGCCGGGGTCCCGACATCACTCTGTGACGCCACCCGGGCACCCGACCCGACCTAGGGTTTTTTGATTGGTATGGGGAATCGAACCTTGGACCTCGGGTTCCAGTGTCGCGACATCCTCCTGTGACGCCACCCGGGGACCCGACCCGAGCCGGGGTCCAGGGGCCGGTATGGGGAATTGAACCTTGGACCTTGGGTGCCGGGGTCCCGACATCACCCTCTGACGACATCCGGGGACCCGACCGGACCCGGGGTCAAGGAGCCAGTATGGGGAATCGAGCCTGGGAGCTCGCGTGCCGGGGTCCTGACATCACCCTGTGATGCCTCCCGGGGACCCGACCCGACCCTTGGTTTTTTGGCCGGTATGCAGAAATGGAACCTGGGACCTCGGTGCCGGGGTCCCGACATCACCCTGTGACGCTTCAAGGGGACCCGATCCAAACCGGGGTCCAGGGGCCGGTAGGGGGAATCGAACGTGGGACCTCGGGTGCCGGGGTCCCGACATCACCCTGTGACGCCACCTGGGGACCCGACCCGAGCCGGGGTCCAGGGGCCGCTATTGGGAATCGAACGTGGGACCTCGGGTGCCAGGGTCCCGACATCACCCTGTGATGCCACCCGGGGACCCAACCCGACCTGACCCTGTGACGCCACCCGGGGACCCGACCCGAGCCGGGGTCCAGGGGCCGCTATTGGGAATCGAACGTGGGACCTCGGGTGCCAGGGTCCCGACATCACCCTGTGATGCCACCCGGGGACCCAACCCGACCTGACCCTGGGTTTTTTGGCCGGTATGGGGAATCGAACCCAGGACCTCCGGTGCCGGGGTCCCGACATCACCCTGTGACGCCACCCGCGGACCAGACCCGAGCAGGGGTTTTTTGGCCGGTATGGGGAATCGAACCCGGGACCTCCGGTGCTGGGGTCCCGACATCACCCTGTGACGCCACCCGGGGACCCAAACCGACCCAGGGTTTTTTGATTGGTATGGGGAATCGAACGTGGGACCTCGGATGCCGGGGTCCCGACATCCTCCTGTGACGCCACCAGGGGACCCGACCCAACACAGGGATTTTTGGCTGGTATGTGGAATCGAACCTGGGGCCTCGTGTGCCGGGGTCCCGACATCACCCTGTGACGTCACCCGCGGACCAGACCCGACCCGGGGTCCAGGGGCCAGTATGGGGAATCGAACGTGGGACCTTGGGTCCGGGGTCCCGACATCACCCTCGGACGCCACCCGGGGATCCGACCCGACCCGGGGTTTTTTGGCCGGTATGGGGAATGGAACCTGGGACCTTGGGTGCCGGGGTCCCGACATCACCCTGTGACGCCACCCGGGGACCCGACCCGACCTAGGGTTTTTTGATTGGTATGGGGAATCGAACGTGGGACCTCGGTTTCCAGTGTCGTGACATCCTCCTGTGACGCCACCCGGGGACCCGACCCGAGCCGGGGTCCAGGGGCCGGTATGGGGAATTGAACCTTGGACCTTGGGTGCCGGGGTCCCGACATCACCCTCTGACGACATCCGGGGACCCGACCGGACCCGGGGTCAAGGAGCCAGTATGGGGAATCGAACCTGGGACCTCCGGTGCCGGGGTCCTGACATCACCCTGTGATGCCTCCCGGGGACCCGACCCGGCCCTTGGTTTTTTGGCCGGTATGCAGAAATGGAACCTGGGACCTCGGTGCCGGGGTCCCGACATCACCCTGTGACGCCCCAAGGGGACCCGATCCAAACCGGGGTCCAGGGGCCGGTATGGGGAATCGAACCTGGGGCCTCGGGTGCCGGGGTCCCGACATCCTCCTGTGACGCCAAGCGGGGACTAAACCTGACCCAGGGTTTTTTGTCCAGTATGGGGAATCGAACCTGGGACCTCGGGTGCCGGGGTCCCGACATCCTCCTGTGACGCCAAGCGGGGACTAAACCTGACCCAGGGTTTTTTGTCCAGTATGGGGAATCGAACCTGGGGCCTCGTGTGCCGGGGTCCCGACATCACCCTGTGACGTCACCCGCGGACCAGACCCGACCCGGGGTCCAGGGGCCAGTATGGGGAATCGAACGTGGGACCTCGGGTCCGGGGTCCCGACATCACCCTCGGACGCCACCCGGGGATCCGACCCGACCCGGGGTTTTTTGGCCGGTATGGGGAATGGAACCTGGGACCTCGGGTGCCGGGGTCCCGACATCACCCTGTGACGCCACCCGGGGACCCGACCCGACCCGGGGTCCAGGGGCCGATACGGGGAATCGAACCTGTGATCTCGGGTTCCAGGCTCCTAACATCACCCTCTGATGCCACCTGGGGACCCAACCCGACCCGACCCCGGGGTTTTTTGGCCGGTATGGGGATTCGAACGTGGGACCTCGGGTGCCGGGATAGCGACATTACCCTGTGATGCGACCCAGGGACCCGACCTGACCCTGGGTTTTTTGGCCGGTATGGGGAATCGAACCTGGGACCTCGGTTGCCAGGGTCCCGACATCACCCTGTGACGCCACCCGGGGACCCGACCCGACCCAGGGTCCAGGGGCCGGTATGGGGAATCGAACGTGGGACCTCGGGTGCCGGGGTCCCGACATCACTCTGTGACGCCACCCGGGGACTCGACCCGACCTGGGGTTTTTGGCCGGTATGGGGAATCGAACGTGGGAGCTCGGGTGCCGGGGTCCTGACATCACCCTGTGATGCCACCCGGGGACCCAACCCGACCTGACCCGGGGTTTTTTGGCCGGTATGCGGAATGGAACCTGGGACCTTGGGTGCCGGGGTCCCGACATCACCCTGTGACGCCCCAAGGGGACCCAACCTGACCCGACCCGGGGTTTTTTGGCCGGTATGGGGAATCGAACCTGGGCCCTCGGGTGCCGGGGTCCCGACATCACCCTGTGACGCCAACCGGGAACCCGACCTGACCCGGAGTCAAGGGGCCGGTATGGGGAATCGAACGTGGGACTTTGGGTGCCGGGGTCCCGACATCACACTCTGATGACATCCGGGGACCTGACCGGACCCGGGGTCAAGGAGCCAGTATGGGGAATCGAACCTGGGACCTCCGGTGCCGGGGTCCTGACATCACCCTGTGATGCCAAGCGGGTCTTGACCTGACCCTTGGTTTTTTGGCCGGTATGCAGAAATGGAACCTGGGACCTCGGTGCCGGGGTCCCGACATCACCCTGTGACGCCACCCGGGGACCCGACCCGACCCGGGGTTTTTTGGCTGGTATGCGGAACGGAACCTGGGACCTCGGTGCCGCGGTCCCGATATCACCCTGTGACGCCCGAAGGGGACCCGAACTGACCTGAACCGGGGTTTTTTGGCCGGTATGGGGAATCGAACGTGGGACCTCGGGTGTCAGGGTCCAGACATCCTCCTGTGACGCCACGCGGGAACCCGACCCGACCCGGGGTCCAGTGGCTGGTATGGGGAATCGAACCTGGGACCTCGGGTGCCAGGGTCCCGACATCACCCTGTGATGGCACCCGGGGACCCAACCCGACCCGGAGTCAAGGGGCCGGTATGGGGAATCGAACGTGGGACTTTGGGTGCCGGGATCCCGACATCACCATCTGACGCCAACCGGGAACCCGACCCGACCCGGAATTAAGGGGCCGGTATGGGGAATCGAACGTAGGACCTCGGGTGCCGGGGTCCCGACATCACCCTGTGACGCCACCCGGGGACCCGACCCGACCCGGGGTTTTTTGGCCGGTATGGGGAATCGAACCTGGGATCTCGTGTGCCGGGGTCCTGACATCACCCTGTGACGCCACCCGGGGACCCGACCCGACATGGAGTTTTTTGGCCGGTATGGGGAATCGAACCTGGGACCTCGGGTGCCGGGGTCCCGACATCACCCTGTGACGCCACCCGGGGACCCGACCCGACCCGGGGTTTTTTGGCCAGTATGGGGAATCTATCGTGGGACCTCGGGTGCCGGGGTTCTGACATCACCCTGTGACGCCACCCGCGGACCAGACCCGAGCAGGGGTTTTTTGGCTGGTATGGGGAATCGAACCCAGGGCCTCCGGTGCCGGGGTCCCGACATCACCCTGTGACGCCACCAGGGGACCCGACCCAACACAGGGATTTTTGGCCGGTATGTGGAATCGAACCTTGGGCCTCGGGTGCCAGGGTCCCGACATCACCCTGTGACGCCTTCCGGGGACCCGACACGACCCGGGGTCCAGGGGCCAGTATGGGGAATTGAACCTGGGACCTCGGGTGCCGGGGTTCTGACATCACCCTGTGACGCCACCAGGGGACCCGACCCAACACAGGGATTTTTGGCCGGTATGTGGAATCGAACCTTGGGCCTTGGGTGCCGGGGTCCCGACATCACCCTGTGACGCCACCCGGGGACCCGACCCGAGCCGGGGTCCAGGGGCCGCTATTGGGAATCGAACCTGGGACCTCGGGTGCCAGGGTCCCGACATCACCCTGTGATGCCACCCAGGGACCCAACCCGACCTGACCCTGGGTTTTTTGGCCGGTATGGGGAATCGATCGTGGGACCTCGGTGCCGGGGTCCCGACATCACCCTGTGACGCCACCCGCGGACCAGACCCGAGCAGGGGTTTTTTGGCCGGTATGGGGAATCGAACCCGGGACCTCCGGTGCTGGGGTCCCGACATCACCCTGTGACGCCACCCGGGGACCCGACCCGACCCAGGGTTTTTTGATTGGTATGGGGAATCGAACCTTGGGCCTCGGGTGCCGGGGTCCCGACATCACCCTGTGACGCCAACCGGGGACCCGACCCGACCCGGGGTCCAGGGGCCAGTATGGGGAATCGAACGTGGGACCTCGGGTCCGGGGTCCCGACATCACCCTGTGACGCCAACCAGGAATCAGACCCGACCCTGGGTCAAGGGGCCGGTATGGGGAATCGAACCTGGGACCTCGGGTGCTGGGGTCCCGACATCACCCTGTGACGCCACCCGGGGACCCGACTCGAGTCGTGGTTTTTTTGCTGGTATGGGGAATCGAACGTGGGACCTCGGGTGCCGGGGTCCCGACATCACCCTGTGACGCCACCCGCGGACCATACCCGAGCAGGGGTTTTTTGGCCGGTATGGGGAATCGAACCCAGGACCTCCGGTGCCGCGGTCCCGACATCACCCTGTGACGCCACCCGGGGACCCGACCCGACACAAGGTTTTTTGATTGGTATGGGGAATCGAACATGGGACCTCGGGTGCCGGGGTTCTGACATCACCCTGTGACGCCACAAGGGGCCCGACCCAAAACAGGGATTTTTGGCCCGTATGTGGAATCGAACCTTGGGCCTCGGGTGCCAGGGTCCCGACATCACCCTGTGACGCCACCCGGGGACCCGACCCGACCCGGGGTCCAGGGGCCAGTATGGGGAATCGAACGTGGGACCTCGGGTGCCGGGGTTCTGACATCACCCTGTGACGCCACCAGGGGACCCGACCCAACAGAGGGATTTTTGGCCGGTATGTGGAATCGAACCTTGGGCCTCGGGTGCCGGGGTCCCGACATCACCCTGTGACGCCAACCGGGAACCCGACCCGACCCGGGGTCCAGGGGCCAGTATGGGGAATCTATCGTGGGACCTCGGGTGCCGGGGTCCCGACATCACCCTCTGACGCCACCCGGGATCCGACCCTACCCAGGGTTTTTTGGCCGGTATTGGGAATCGATCGTGGGACCTCGGGTGCCGGGGTCCCGACATCCTCCTGTGACACCACCCGGGGACCCGACCCGAGCCGGGGTCAAGGGGCCGGTAGGGGGAATCGAACCCGGGACCTCGGGTGCCGGGGTCCCGACATCACTCTGTGACGCCACCCGGGCACCCGACCCGACCTAGGGTTTTTTGATTGGTATGGGGAATCGAACCTGGGACCTCGGGTTCCAGTGTCGCGACATCCTCCTGTGACGCCACCCGGGGACCCGACCCGAGCCGGGGTCCAGGGGCCGGTATGGGGAATTGAACCTTGGACCTTGGGTGCCGGGGTCCCGACATCACCCTCTGACGACATCCGGGGACCCGACCGGACCCGGGGTCAAGGAGCCAGTATGGGGAATCGAGCCTGGGAGCTCGCGTGCCGGGGTCCTAACATCACCCTGTGATGCCTCCCAGGGACCCGACCCGACCCTTGGTTTTTTGGCCGGTATGCAGAAATGGAACCTGGGACCTCGGTGCCGGGGTCCCGACATCACCCTGTGACGCCCCAAGGGAACCCGATCCAAACCGGGGTCCAGGGGCCGGTATGGGGAATCGAACGTGGGACCTCGGGTGCCGGGGTCCCGACATCACCCTGTGACGCCACCCGGGGACAAGACCCGAGCCGGGGTCCAGGGGCCGCTATTGGGAATCGAACCTGGGACCTCGGGTGCCGGGGTCCCGACATCACCCTGTGATGCCACCCGGGGACCCAACCCGACCTGACCCTGGGTTTTTTGGCCGGTATGGGGAATCGATCGTGGGACCTCGGGTGCCGGGGTCCCGACATCACCCTGTGACGCCACCCGCGGACCAGACCCGAGCAGGGGTTTTTTGATTGGTATGGGGAATCGAACCCGGGACCTCCGGTGCTGGGGTCCCGACATCACCCTGTGACGCCACCAGGGGACCCAAACCGACCCAGGGTTTTTTGATTGGTATGGGGAATCGAACCTGGGGCCTCGGGTGCCGGGGTCCCGACATCACCCTGTGACGCCAACCGGGGACCAGACCCGACCCGGGGTCCAGGGATCAGTATGGGGAATCGAACGTGGGACCTCGGGTCCGGGGTCCCGACATCACCCTCGGACGCCAACCAGGAACCAGACCCGACCCTGGGTCAAGGGGCCGGTATGGGGAATCGAACCTGGGACCTCGGGTGCCGGGGTCCCGACATCCTCCTGTGACGCCACCCGGGGACCCGACCCGACCCGGGGTCAAGGGGCCGGTAGGCGGAATCGAACCCGGGACCTCCGGTGCCGGGGTCCCGACATCACTCTGTGACGCCACCCGGGCACCCGACCCGACCTAGGGTTTTTTGATTGGTATGGGGAATCGAACCCGGGACCTCGGGTTCCAGTGTCGCGACATCCTCCTGTGAGGCCACCCGGGGACCCGACCCGAGTCGGGGTCCAGGGGCCGGTATGGGGAATTGAACCTGGGACCTTGGGTGCCGGGGTCCCGACATCACCCTCTGACGACATCCGGGGACCCGACCGGACCCGGGGTCAAGGAGCCGGTATGGGGAATCGAGCCTGGGACCTCCGGTGCCGGGGTCCTGACATCACCCTGTGATGCCACCCGGGGACCCAACCCGACCTGACCCGGGGTTTTTTGGCCGGTATGGGGAATCGATCGTGGGACCTTGGGTGCCAGGGTCCCGACATCACCCCGTGACGCCACCCGGGGACCCGACTCGAGTCGGGGTCAAGGGGCCGGTAGGGGGAATCGAACCTTGGACCTCCGGTGCCGGGGTCCTGACATCACCCTGTGATGCCTCCCGGGGACCCGACCCGACCTGGGGTTTTTTGGCCGGCATGCAGAAATAGAACCTGGGACCTCGGTGCCAGGGTTCCGACATCACCCTGTGACGCCCCAAGGGGATCCGATCCAAACCGGGGTCCAGGGGCCGGTATGGGGAATCGAACGTGGGACCTCGGGTGCCGGGGTCCCGACATCCTCCTGTGACGCCACGCGGGGACCCGACCCGAGCCGCGGTTTTATGGCCGTTATGGGGAATGGAAACTGGGCCCTCGGGTGCCAGGGTCCCGACATCATTCTGTGACACCACCCGGGGACCCGACCTGAACCGAACCGGGGTTTTTTGGCCGGTATGGGGAACCGAACCTGGGACCTCGGGTGCCAGGGTTCCGACATCACCCTGTGACGCCACGTGGGGACCCGATCCTACCCGGGGTTTTTTGGCCCGTATGCGGAATGGAACCTGGGACCTCGGTGCCAGGGTCCCGACATCACCCTGTGATGCGACCCGGGGACCCGACCCGACCCGGGGTCTACGGGCCGGTATGGGGAATCGAACTTGGGACCTCGGGTGCCGGGGTCCCGACATCAACCTGTGATGCCACCCGGGGACCCGACCCGACCCGACCCAGGGTTTTTTGGCCGGTATGGGGAATCGAACCTGGGACCTCGGGTGCCGGGGTCCCGACATCACCCTGTGACGGCACCCGGGGACCAGACCCGAGCCGGGGTCAAGGGGCCGGTAGGGGGAATCGAACGTGGGACCTCGGGTTCCAGTGTTGCGACATCCTCCTGTGACGCCACCCGGGGACCCGACCCGAGCCGGGGTCCAGGGGCCGGTATGGGGAATTGAACCTGGGACCTTGGGTGCCGGTGTCCCGACATCACCCTCTGACGACATCCGGGGACCCGACCGGACCCGGGGTCAAGGAGCCAGTATGGGGAATCGAGCCTGGGACCTCCGGTGTCGGGGTCCTGACATCACCCTGTGATGTCTCCTGGGGACCCGACCCGACCCTTGGTTTTTTGGCCGGTATGCAGAAATGGAGCCTGGGACCTCGGTGCCGGGGTCCCGACATCACCCTGTGACGCCCCAAGGGGACCCGATCCAAACCGGGGTCCAGGCGCTGGTATGGGGAATCGAACCTGGGATCTCGAATGCCAGGGTCCCGACATCACCCTCTGACGCCACCCGGGGACCCGACCTGACGCGAACCGGGGTTTTTTGGCCGGTTTGGGGAATCGAACGTGGGACCTCGGGTGCCAGGGTTCCGACATCACCCTGTGAATCCACCCGGGGACCGGACCCGACCCGGGGTTTTTTGGCCCGTATGCGGAATGGAACCTGGGACCTCGGGTGCCGTGGTCCAAACATCACCCTGTGATGCCACCTGGGGACCCGACCTGACCCGGGGTCCCGGGGCCAGTATGGGGAATCGAACGTGGGACCTGTGGTGCCGGGGGCCCGACATCACCCTCTGACGCCAGCCGGGGAAGGGACCCGACCAGGGGTTTTTTGGCACGTATGGGGAATCGAACGTGGGACCTCGGGTGCCGGGGTCCCGACATCACCCTGTGACGCCACCTGGGGACCCGACCCGACCCGGGGTTTTTTGGCCGGTATGAGGAAATGGAACCTGGGACTTCGGTACCGGGGTCCCGATATCACCCTGTGACACCCCAAGGGTTCCCGATCCAAACCGGGGTCCAAGGGCCTGTATGGGGAATCGAACCTGGGACCTTGGGTGCCGGGGTCCCGACATCACCCTGTGATGCCACCCGGGGACCCAACCCGACCTGACCCTGGGTTTTTTGGCCGGTATGGGGAATCGATCGTGGGACCTCAGGTGCCGGGGTCCCGACATCACCCTGTGACGCCACCCGCGGACCAGACCCGAGCAGGGGTTTTTTGATTGGTATGGGGAATCGAACCTGGGGCCTCGGGTACCGGGGTCCCGACATCACCCTGTGACGCCAACCGGGGACCAGACCCGACCCGGGGTCAAGGGACCAGTATGGGGAATCGAACGTGGGACCTCAGGTCCGGGGTCCCGACATCACCCTCGGACGCCAACCAGGAACCAGACCCGACCCTGGGTCAAGGGGCCGGTATGGGGAATCGAACCTGGGACCTCGGGTGCCGGGGTCCCGACTTCACCCTGTGACGCCACCCGGGGACCCGACCCGACCCGGGGTCAAGGGGCCGGTATGGGGAATCGAACCCGGGACCTCGGGTTCCAGTGTCGCGACATCCTCCTGTGAGGCCACCCGGGGACCCGACCCGAGTCGGGGTCCAGGGGCCGGTATGGGGAATTGAACCTGGGACCTTGGGTGCCGGGGTCCCGACATCACCCTCTGACGACATCCGGGGACCCGACCGGACCCGGGGTCAAGGAGCCAGTATGGGGAATCGAGCCTGGGACCTCCGGTGCCGGGGTCCTGACATCACCCTGTGATGCCTCCCAGGGACCCGACCCGACCCTTGGTTTTTTGGCCGGTATGCAGAAATGGAACCTGGGACCTCGGTGCCGGGGTCCCGACATCACCCTGTGACGCCCCAAGGGGACCCGATCCAAACCGGGGTCCAGGGGCCGGTATGAGGAATCGAACGTGGGACCTCGGGTGCCGGGGTCCCGACATCACCCTGTGACGCCACCCAGGGACCCGACCCGAGCCGGGGTCCAGGGGCCGCTATTGGGAATCGAACCTGGGACCTCGGGTGCCAGGGTCCCGACATCACCCTGTGATGCCACCCGGGGACCCAACCCGACCTGACCCGGGGTTTTTTGGCCGGTATGGGGAATCGATCGTGGGACCTCGGGTGCCGGGGTCCCGACATCACCCTGGGACGCCACCCGGGGACCCGACTCGAGTCGGGGTCAAGGGGCCGGTAGGGGGAATCGAACCTTGGACCTCCGGTGCCGGGGTCCTGACATCACCCTGTGATGCCTCCCGGGGACCCGACCCGACCTGGGGTTTTTTGGCCGGTATGCAGAAATAGAACCTGGGACCTCGGTGCCGGGGTTCCGACATCACCCTGTGACGCCCCAAGGGGATCCGATCCAAACCGGGGTCCAGGGGCCGGTATGGGGAATCGAACGTGGGACCTCGGGTGCCGGGGTCCGGACATCCTCCTGTGACGCCACGCGGGGACCCGACCCGAGCCGCGGTTTTATGGCCGTTATGGGGAATGGAAACTGGGCCCTCGGGTGCCAGGGTCCCGACATCACCCTGTGACGCCACGTGGGGACCCGATCCTACCCGGGGTTTTTTGGCCCGTATGCGGAATGGAACCTGGGACCTCGGTGCCGGGGTCCCGACATCACCCTGTGATGCGACCCGGGGACCCGACCCGACCCGGGGTCTACGGGCCGGTATGGGGAATCGAACTTGGGACTTCGGGTGCCGGGGTCCCGACATCAACCTGTGATGCCACCCGGGGACCCGACCCGACCCGACCCAGGGTTTTTTGGCCGGTATGGGGAATCGAACCTGGGACCTCGGGTGCCAGGGTCCCGACATCACCCTGTGACGGCACCCGGGGACCAGACCCGAGCCGGGGTCAAGGGGCCGGTAGGGGGAATCGAACGTGGGACCTTGGGTGCCGGTGTCCCGACATCACCCTCTGACGACATCCGGGGACCTGACCGGACCCGGGGTCAAGGAGCCAGTATGGGGAATCGAACCTGGGACCTCCTGTGTCGGGGTCCTGACATCACCCTGTGATGTCTCCCGGGGACCCGACCCGACCCTTGGTTTTTTGGCTGGTATGCAGAAATGGAACCTGGGACCTCGGTGCCGGGGTCCCGACATCACCCTGTGACGCCACGCGGGGACCCGACCCGAACCACGGTTTTATGGCCGTTATGGGGAATGGAACCTGGGCCCTCGGGTGCCAGCGTCCCGACATCATTCTGTGACACCACCCGGGGACCCGACCTGAACCGAACCGGGGTTTTTTGGCCGGTATGGGGAACCGAACCTGGGACCTCGGGTGCCAGGGTTCCGACATCACCCTGTGACGCCAGCAGGGGACCCGACCCGACCCTTAGTTTTTTGGCCGGTATGCAGAAATGGAACCTGGGACCTCGGTGCCGGGGTCCCGACATCACCCTGTGACGCCCCAAGGGGACCCGATCCAAACCGGGGTCCAGGCGCTGGTATGGGGAATCGAACCTGGGAGCTCGAATGCCAGGGTCCCGACATCACCCTCTGACGCCACCCGGGGACCCGACCTGACGCGAACCGGGGTTTTTTGGCCGGTTTGGGGAATCGAACGTGGGACCTCGGGTGCCAGGGTTCTGACATCACCCTGTGAATCCACCCGGGGACCGGACCCGACCCGGGGTTTTTTGGCCCGTATGCGGAATGGAACCTGGGACCTCGGTGCCGGGGTCCCAACATCACCCTGTGACGCCCCAAAGGGACCCGACCTGACCCGACCCGGGGTTTTTTGGCCGGTATGGGGAATAGAACCTGGGACCTCGGGTGCCGGGGTCCAAACATCACCCTGTGATGCCACCTGGGGACCCGACCCGACCCTGGGTCCCGGGGCCAGTATGGGGAATCGAACGTGGGACCTGTGGTGCCAGGGGCCCGACATCACCCTCTGACGCCAGCCGGGGAAGGGACCCGACCAGGGGTTTTTTGGCACGTATGGGGAATCGAACGTGGGACCTCGGGTGCCGGGGTCCCGACATCACCCTGTGACGCCACCCGGGGACCCGACCCGACCCGGGGTTTTTTGGCCGGTATGCAGAAATGGAACCTGGGACTTCGGTACCGGGGTCCCGATATCACCCTGTGACGCCCCAAGGGTTCCCGATCCAAACCGGGGTCCAAGGGCCTGTATGGGGAATCGAACCTGGGACCTTGGGTGCCGGGGTCCCGACATCACCCTGTGATGCCACCCGGGGACCCAACCCGACCTGACCCTGGGTTTTTTGGCCGGTATGGGGAATCGATCGTGGGACCTCAGGTGCCGGGGTCCCGACATCACCCTGTGACGCCCCAAGGGGACCCGATCCAAACCGGGGTCCAGGGGCCGGTATGGGGAATCGAACGTGGGACCTCGGGTGCCGGGGTCCCGACATCACCCTGGGACGCCACCCAGGGACCCGACCCGAGCCGGGGTCCAGGGGCCGCTATTGGGAATCGAACCTGGGACCTCGGGTGCCAGGGTCCCGACATCACCCTGTGATGCCACCCGGGGACCCAACCCGACCTGACCCGGGGTTTTTTGGCCGGTATGGGGAATCGATCGTGGGACCTTGGGTGCCGGGGTCCCGACATCACCCCGTGACGCCACCCGGGGACCCGACTCGAGTCGGGGTCAAGGGGCCGGTAGGGGGAATCGAACCTTGGACCTCCGGTGCCGGGGTCCTGACATCACCCTGTGATGCCTCCCGGGGACCCGACCCGACCCTTGGTTTTTTGGCCGGTATGCAGAAATAGAACCTGGGACCTCGGTGCCGGGGTTCCGACATCACCCTGTGACGCCCCAAGGGGATCCGATCCAAACCGGGGTCCAGGGGCCGGTATGGGGAATCGAACGTGGGACCTCGGGTGCCGGGGTCCGGACATCCTCCTGTGACGCCACGCGGGGACCCGACCCGAGCCGCGGTTTTATGGCCGTTATGGGGAATGGAAACTGGGCCCTCGGGTGCCAGGGTCCCGACATCATTCTGTGACACCACCCGGGGACCCGACCTGAACCGAACCGGGGTTTTTTGGCCGGTATGGGGAACCGAACCTGGGACCTCGGGTGCCAGGGTTCCGACATCACCCTGTGACGCCAGCAGGGGACCCGACCCGACCCTTAGTTTTTTGGCCGGTATGCAGAAATGGAACCTGGGACCTCGGTGCCGGGGTCCCGACATCACCCTGTGACGCCCCAAGGGGACCCGATCCAAACCGGGGTCCAGGCGCTGGTATGGGGAATCGAACCTGGGATCTCGAATGCCAGGGTCCCGACATCACCCTCTGACGCCACCCGGGGACCCGACCTGACGCGAACCGGGGTTTTTTGGCCGGTTTGGGGAATCGAACGTGGGACCTCGGGTACCAGGGTTCTGACATCACCCTGTGAATCCACCCGGGGACCGGACCCGACCCGGGGTTTTTTGGCCCGTATGCGGAATGGAACCTGGGACCTCGGTGCCGGGGTCCCAACATCACCCTGTGACGCCCCAAAGGGACCCGACCTGACCCGACCCGGGGTTTTTTGGCCGGTATGGGGAATAGAACCTGGGACCTCGGGTGCCGGGGTCCAAACATCACCCTGTGATGCCACCTGGGGACCCGACCCGACCCTGGGTCCCGGGGCCAGTATGGGGAATCGAACGTGGGACCTGTGGTGCCGGGGGCCCGACATCACCCTCTGACGCCAGCCGGGGAAGGGACCCGACCAGGGGTTTTTTGGCACGTATGGGGAATCGAACGTGGGACCTCGGGTGCCGGGGTCCCGACATCACCCTGTGACGCCACCCGGGGACCCGACCCGACCCGGGGTTTTTTGGCCGGTATGCAGAAATGGAACCTGGGACTTCGGTACCGGGGTCCCGACATCACCCTGTGACGCCACCCGGGGACCCGACTCGAGTCGTGGTTTTTTTGCTGGTATGGGGAATCGAACGTGGGACCTCGGGTGCCGGGGTCCCGACATCACCCTGTGACGCCACCCGCGGACCATACCCGAGCAGGGGTTTTTTGGCCGGTATGGGGAATCGAACCCAGGACCTCCGGTGCCGCGGTCCCGACATCACCCTGTGACGCCACCCGGGGACCCGACCCGACACAAGGTTTTTTGATTGGTATGAGGAATCGAACATGGGACCTCGGGTGCCGGGGTTCTGACATCACCCTGTGACGCCACAAGGGGCCCGACCCAAAACAGGGATTTTTGGCCGGTATGTGGAATCGAACCTTGGGCCTCGGGTGCCAGGGTCCCGACATCACCCTGTGACGCCACCCGGGGACCCGACCCGACCCGGGGTCCAGGGGCCAGTATGGGGAATCGAACCTGGGACCTCGGGTGCCGGGGTTCTGACATCACCCTGTGACGCCACCAGGGGACCCGACCCAACAGAGGGATTTTTGGCCGGTATGTGGAATCGAACCTTGGGCCTCGGGTGCCGGGGTCCCGACATCACCCTGTGACGCCAACCGGGAACCCGACCCGACCCGGGGTCCAGGGGCCAGTATGGGGAATCTATCGTGGGACCTCGGGTGCCGGGGTCCCGACATCACCCTCTGACGCCACCCGGGGATCCGACCCTACCCAGGGTTTTTTGGCCGGTATTGGGAATCGATCGTGGGACCTCGGGTGCCGGGGTCCCGACATCCTCCTGTGACACCACCCGGGGACCCGACCCGAGCCGGGGTCAAGGGGCCGGTAGGGGGAATCGAACCCGGGACCTCGGGTGCCGGGGTCCCGACATCACTCTGTGACGCCACCCGGGCACCCGACCCGACCTAGGGTTTTTTGATTGGTATGGGGAATCGAACGTGGGACCTCGGGTGCCAGGGTCCCGACATCCTCCTGTGACGCCACCCGGGGACCCGACCCGAGCCGGGGTCCAGGGGCCGGTATGGGGAATTGAACCTTGGACCTTGGGTGCCGGGGTCCCGACATCACCCTCTGACGACATCCGGGGACCCGACCGGACCCGGGGTCAAGGAGCCAGTATGGGGAATCGAGCCTGGGAGCTCGCGTGCCGGGGTCCTAACATCACCCTGTGATGCCTCCCAGGGACCCGACCCGACCCTTGGTTTTTTGGCCGGTATGCAGAAATGGAACCTGGGACCTCGGTGCCGGGGTCCCGACATCACCCTGTGACGCCCCAAGGGAACCCGATCCAAACCGGGGTCCAGGGGCCGGTATGGGGAATCGAACGTGGGACCTCGGGTGCCGGGGTCCCGACATCACCCTGTGAGGCCACCCGGGGACAAGACCCGAGCCGGGGTCCAGGGGCCGCTATTGGGAATCGAACCTGGGACCTCGGGTGCCGGGGTCCCGACATCACCCTGTGATGCCACCCGGGGACCCAACCCGACCTGACCCGGGGTTTTTTGGCCGGTATGGGGAATCGATCGTGGGACCTCGGGTGCCGGGGTCCCGACATCACCCTGTGACGCCACCCGCGGACCAGACCCGAGCAGGGGTTTTTTGATTGGTATTGGGAATCGAACCCGGGACCTCCGGTGCTGGGGTCCCGACATCACCCTGTGACGCCACCAGGGGACCCAAACCGACCCAGGGTTTTTTGATTGGTATGGGGAATCGAACCTGGGGCCTCGGGTGCCGGGGTCCCGACATCACCCTGTGACGCCAACCGGGGACCAGACCCGACCCGGGGTCCAGGGATCAGTATGGGGAATCGAACGTGGGACCTCGGGTCCGGGGTCCCGACATCACCCTCGGACGCCACCCGGGGACCCGACCCGACCCGGGGTCAAGGGGCCGGTAGGCGGAATCGAACCCGGGACCTCTGGTGCCGGGGTCCCGACATCACTCTGTGACGCCACCCGGGCACCCGACCCGACCTAGGGTTTTTTGATTGGTATGGGGAATCGAACCCGGGACCTCGGGTTCCAGTGTCGCGACATCCTCCTGTGAGGCCACCCGGGGACCCGACCCGAGTCGGGGTCCAGGGGCCGGTATGGGGAATTGAACCTGGGACCTTGGGTGCCGGGGTCCCGACATCACCCTCTGACGACATCCGGGGACCCGACCGGACCCGGGGTCAAGGAGCCAGTATGGGGAATCGAGCCTGGGACCTCCGGTGCCGGGGTCCTGACATCACCCTGTGATGCCACCCGGGGACCCAACCCGACCTGACCCGGGGTTTTTTGGCCGGTATGGGGAATCGATCGTGGGACCTTGGGTGCCGGGGTCCCGACATCACCCCGTGACGCCACCCGGGGACCCGACTCGAGTCGGGGTCAAGGGGCCGGTAGGGGGAATCGAACCTTGGACCTCCGGTGCCGGGGTCCTGACATCACCCTGTGATGCCTCCCGGGGACCCGACCCGACCTGGGGTTTTTTGGCCGGTATGCAGAAATAGAACCTGGGACCTCGGTGCCGGGGTTCCGACATCACCCTGTGACGCCCCAAGGGGATCCGATCCAAACCGGGGTCCAGGGGCCGGTATGGGGAATCGAACGTGGGACCTCGGGTGCCGGGGTCCGGACATCCTCCTGTGACGCCACGCGGGGACCCGACCCGAGCCGCGGTTTTATGGCCGTTATGGGGAATGGAAACTGGGCCCTCGGGTGCCAGGGTCCCGACATCATTCTGTGACACCACCCGGGGACCCGACCTGAACCGAACCGGGGTTTTTTGGCCGGTATGGGGAACCGAACCTGGGACCTCGAGTGCCAGGGTTCCGACATCACCCTGTGACGCCACGTGGGGACCCGATCCTACCCGGGGTTTTTTGGCCCGTATGCGGAATGGAACCTGGGACCTCGGTGCCAGGGTCCCGACATCACCCTGTGATGCGACCCGGGGACCCGACCCGACCCGGGGTCTACGGGCTGGTATGGGGAATCGAACTTGGGACCTCGGGTGCCGGGGTCCCGACATCAACCTGTGATGCCACCCGGGGACCCGACCCGACCCGACCCAGGGTTTTTTGGCCGGTATGGGGAATCGAACCTGGGACCTCGGGTGCCAGGGTCCCGACATCACCCTGGGACGGCACCCGGGGACCAGACCCGAGCCGGGGTCAAGGGGCCGGTAGGGGGAATCGAACGTGGGACCTCGGGTTCCAGTGTTGCGACATCCTCCTGTGACGCCACCCGGGGACCCGACCCGAGCCGGGGTCCAGGGGCCGGTATGGGGAATTGAACCTGGGACCTTGGGTGCCGGTGTCCCGACATCACCCTCTGACGACATCCGGGGACCCGACCGGACCCGGGGTCAAGGAGCCAGTATGGGGAATCGAACCTGGGACCTCCGGTGTCGGGGTCCTGACATCACCCTGTGATGTCTCCTGGGGACCCGACCCGACCCTTGGTTTTTTGGCCGGTATGCAGAAATGGAACCTGGGACCTCGGTGCCGGGGTCCCGACATCACCCTGTGACGCCCCAAGGGGACCCGATCCAAACCGGGGTCCAAGGGTCTGTATGGGGAATCGAACCTGGGAGCTCGAATGCCAGGGTCCCGACATCACCCTCTGACGCCACCCGGGGACCCGACCCGACCCGGGGTTTTTTGGCCGGTATGAAGAAATGGAACCTGGGACTTCGGTACCGGGGTCCCGATATCACCCTGTGACACCCCAAGGGTTCCCGATCCAAACCGGGGTCCAAGGGCCTGTATGGGGAATCGAACCTGGGACCTTGGGTGCCGGGGTCCCGACATCACCCTGTGATGCCACCCGGGGACCCAACCCGACCTGACCCTGGGTTTTTTGGCCGGTATGGGGAATCGATCGTGGGACCTCAGGTGCCGGGGTCCCGACATCACCCTGTGACGCCACCCGCGGACCAGACCCGAGCAGGGGTTTTTTGATTGGTATGGGGAATCGAACCTGGGGCCTCGGGTGCCGGGGTCCCGACATCACCCTGTGACGCCAACCGGGGACCAGACCCGACCCGGGGTCAAGGGACCAGTATGGGGAATCGAACGTGGGACCTCGGGTCCGGGGTCCCGACATCACCCTCGGACGCCAACCAGGAACCAGACCCGACCCTGGGTCAAGGGGCCGGTATGGGGAATCGAACCTGGGACCTCGGGTGCCGGGGTCCCGACTTCACCCTGTGACGCCACCCGGGGACCCGACCCGACCCGGGGTCAAGGGGCCGGTATGGGGAATCGAACCCGGGACCTCGGGTTCCAGTGTCGCGACATCCTCCTGTGAGGCCACCCGGGGACCCGACCCGAGTCGGGGTCCAGGGGCCGGTATGGGGAATTGAACCTGGGACCTTGGGTGCCGGGGTCCCGACATCACCCTCTGACGACATCCGGGGACCCGACCGGACCCGGGGTCAAGGAGCCAGTATGGGGAATCGAGCCTGGGACCTCCGGTGCCGGGGTCCTGACATCACCCTGTGATGCCTCCCAGGGACCTGACCCGACCCTTGGTTTTTTGGCCGGTATGCAGAAATGGAACCTGGGACCTCGGTGCCGGGGTCCCGACATCACCCTGTGACGCCCCAAGGGGACCCGATCCAAACCGGGGTCCAGGGGCCGGTATGGGGAATCGAACGTGGGACCTCGGGTGCCGGGGTCCCGACATCACCCTGGGACGCCACCCGGGGACCCGACCCGAGCCGGGGTCCAGGGGCCGCTATTGGGAATCGAACCTGGGACCTCGGGTGCCAGGGTCCCGACATCACCCTGTGATGCCACCCGGGGACCCAACCCGACCTGACCCGGGGTTTTTTGGCCGGTATGGGGAATCGATCGTGGGACCTCGGGTGCCGGGGTCCCGACATCACCCTGGGACGCCACCCGGGGACCCGACTCGAGTCGGGGTCAAGGGGCCGGTAGGGGGAATCGAACCTTGGACCTCCGGTGCCGGGGTCCTGACATCACCCTGTGATGCCTCCCGGGGACCCGACCCGACCTGGGGTTTTTTGGCCGGTATGCAGAAATAGAACCTGGGACCTCGGTGCCGGGGTTCCGACATCACCCTGTGACGCCCCAAGGGGATCCGATCCAAACCGGGGTCCAGGGGCCGGTATGGGGAATCGAACGTGGGACCTCGGGTGCCGGGGTCCGGACATCCTCCTGTGACGCCACGCGGGGACCCGACCCGAGCCGCGGTTTTATGGCCGTTATGGGGAATGGAAACTGGGCCCTCGGGTGCCAGGGTCCCGACATCATTCTGTGACACCACCCGGGGACCCGACCTGAACCGAACCGGGGTTTTTTGGCCGGTATGGGGAACCGAACCTGGGACCTCGGGTGCCAGGGTTCCGACATCACCCTGTGACGCCACGTGGGGACCCGATCCTACCCGGGGTTTTTTGGCCCGTATGCGGAATGGAACCTGGGACCTCGGTGCCGGGGTCCCGACATCACCCTGTGATGCGACCCGGGGACCCGACCCGACCCGGGGTCTACGGGCCGGTATGGGGAATCGAACTTGGGACCTCGGGTGCCGGGGTCCCGACATCAACCTGTGATGCCACCCGGGGACCCGACCCGACCCGACCCAGGGTTTTTTGGCCGGTATGGGGAATCGAACCTGGGACCTCGGGTGCCAGGGTCCCGACATCACCCTGTGACGGCACCCGGGGACCAGACCCGAGCCGGGGTCAAGGGGCCGGTAGGGGGAATCGAACGTGGGACCTTGGGTGCCGGTGTCCCGACATCACCCTCTGACGACATCCGGGGACCTGACCGGACCCGGGGTCAAGGAGCCAGTATGGGGAATCGAACCTGGGACCTCCTGTGTCGGGGTCCTGACATCACCCTGTGATGTCTCCCGGGGACCCGACCCGACCCTTGGTTTTTTGGCTGGTATGCAGAAATGGAACCTGGGACCTCGGTGCCGGGGTCCCGACATCACCCTGTGACGCCACGCGGGGACCCGACCCGAGCCGCGGTTTTATGGCCGTTATGGGGAATGGAAACTGGGCCCTCGGGTGCCAGGGTCCCGACATCATTCTGTGACACCACCCGGGGACCCGACCTGAACCGAACCGGGGTTTTTTGGCCGGTATGGGGAACCGAACCTGGGACCTCGGGTGCCAGGGTTCCGACATCACCCTGTGACGCCAGCAGGGGACCCGACCCGACCCTTAGTTTTTTGGCCGGTATGCAGAAATGGAACCTGGGACCTCGGTGCCGGGGTCCCGACATCACCCTGTGACGCCCCAAGGGGACCCGATCCAAACCGGGGTCCAGGCGCTGGTATGGGGAATCGAACCTGGGATCTCGAATGCCAGGGTCCCGACATCACCCTCTGACGCCACCCGGGGACCCGACCTGACGCGAACCGGGGTTTTTTGGCCGGTTTGGGGAATCGAACGTGGGACCTCGGGTGCCAGGGTTCTGACATCACCCTGTGAATCCACCCGGGGACCGGACCCGACCCGGGGTTTTTTGGCCCGTATGCGGAATGGAACCTGGGACCTCGGTGCCGGGGTCCCAACATCACCCTGTGACGCCCCAAAGGGACCCGACCTGACCCGACCCGGGGTTTTTTGGCCGGTATGGGGAATAGAACCTGGGACCTCGGGTGCCGGGGTCCAAACATCACCCTGTGATGCCACCTGGGGACCCGACCCGACCCTGGGTCCCGGGGCCAGTATGGGGAATCGAACGTGGGACCTGTGGTGCCGGGGGCCCGACATCACCCTCTGACGCCAGCCGGGGAAGGGACCCGACCAGGGGTTTTTTGGCACGTATGGGGAATCGAACGTGGGACCTCGGGTGCCGGGGTCCCGACATCACCCTGTGACGCCACCCGGGGACCCGACCCGACCCGGGGTTTTTTGGCCGGTATGCAGAAATGGAACCTGGGACTTCGGTACCGGGGTCCCGATATCACCCTGTGACGCCCCAAGGGTTCCCGATCCAAACCGGGGTCCAAGGGCCTGTATGGGGAATCGAACCTGGGACCTTGGGTGCCGGGGTCCCGACATCACCCTGTGATGCCACCCGGGGACCCAACCCGACCTGACCCTGGGTTTTTTGGCCGGTATGGGGAATCGATCGTGGGACCTCAGGTGCCGGGGTCCCGACATCACCCTGTGACGCCACCCGCGGACCAGACCCGAGCAGGGGTTTTTTGATTGGTATGGGGAATCGAACCTGGGGCCTCGGGTGCCGGGGTCCCGACATCACCCTGTGACGCCAACCGGGGACCAGACCCGACCCGGGGTCAAGGGACCAGTATGGGGAATCGAACGTGGGACCTCGGGTCCGGGGTCCCGACATCACCCTCGGACGCCAACCAGGAACCAGACCCGACCCTGGGTCAAGGGGCCGGTAGGCGGAATCGAACCTGGGACCTCGGGTGCCGGGGTCCCGACTTCACCCTGTGACGCCACCCGGGGACCCGACCCGACCCGGGGTCAATGGGCCGGTATGGGGAATCGAACCCGGGACCTCGGGTTCCAGTGTCGCGACATCCTCCTGTGAGGCCACCCGGGGACCCGACCCGAGTCGGGGTCCAGGGGCCGGTATGGGGAATTGAACCTGGGACCTTGGGTGCCGGGGTCCCGACATCACCCTCTGACGACATCCGGGGACCCGACCGGACCCGGGGTCAAGGAGCCAGTATGGGGAATCGAGCCTGGGACCTCCGGTGCCGGGGTCGTGACATCACCCTGTGATGCCTCCCAGGGACCCGACCCGACCCTTGGTTTTTTGGCCGGTATGCAGAAATGGAACCTGGGACCTCGGTGCCGGGGTCCCGACATCACCCTGTGACGCCCCAAGGGGACCCGATCCAAACCGGGGTCCAGGGGCCGGTATGGGGAATCGAACGTGGGACCTCGGGTGCCGGGGTCCCGACATCACCCTGGGACGCCACCCAGGGACCCGACCCGAGCCGGGGTCCAGGGGCCGCTATTGGGAATCGAACCTGGGACCTCGGGTGCCAGGGTCCCGACATCACCCTGTGATGCCACCCGGGGACCCAACCCGACCTGACCCGGGGTTTTTTGGCCGGTATGGGGAATCGATCGTGGGACCTTGGGTGCCGGGGTCCCGACATCACCCCGTGACGCCACCCGGGGACCCGACTCGAGTCGGGGTCAAGGGGCCGGTAGGGGGAATCGAACCTTGGACCTCCGGTGCCGGGGTCCTGACATCACCCTGTGATGCCTCCCGGGGACCCGACCCGACCTGGGGTTTTTTGGCCGGTATGCAGAAATAGAACCTGGGACCTCGGTGCCGGGGTTCCGACATCACCCTGTGACGCCCCAAGGGGATCCGATCCAAACCGGGGTCCAGGGGCCGGTATGGGGAATCGAACGTGGGACCTCGGGTGCCGGGGTCCGGACATCCTCCTGTGACGCCACGCGGGGACCCGACCCGAGCCGCGGTTTTATGGCCGTTATGGGGAATGGAAACTGGGCCCTCGGGTGCCAGGGTCCCGACATCATTCTGTGACACCACCCGGGGACCCGACCTGAACCGAACCGGGGTTTTTTGGCCGGTATGGGGAACCGAACCTGGGACCTCGGGTGCCAGGGTTCCGACATCACCCTGTGACGCCACGTGGGGACCCGATCCTACCCGGGGTTTTTTGGCCCGTATGCGGAATGGAACCTGGGACCTCGGTGCCGGGGTCCCGACATCACCCTGTGATGCGACCCGGGGACCCGACCCGACCCGGGGTCTACGGGCCGGTATGGGGAATCGAACTTGGGACCTCGGGTGCCGGGGTCCCGACATCAACCTGTGATGCCACCCGGGGACCCGACCCGACCCGACCCAGGGTTTTTTGGCCGGTATGGGGAATCGAACCTGGGACCTCGGGTGCCAGGGTCCCGACATCACCCTGTGACGGCACCCGGGGACCAGACCCGAGCCGGGGTCAAGGGGCCGGTAGGGGGAATCGAACGTGGGACCTCGGGTTCCAGTGTTGCGACATCCTCCTGTGACGCCACCCGGGGACCCGACCCGAGCCGGGGTCCAGGGGCCGGTATGGGGAATTGAACCTGGGACCTTGGGTGCCGGTGTCCCGACATCACCCTCTGACGACATCCGGGGACCCGACCGGACCCGGGGTCAAGGAGCCAGTATGGGGAATCGAACCTGGGACCTCCGGTGTCGGGGTCCTGACATCACCCTGTGATGTCTCCCGGGGACCCGACCCGACCCTTGGTTTTTTGGCCGGTATGCAGAAATGGAACCTGGGACCTCGGTGCCGGGGTCCCGACATCACCCTGTGACGCCACGCGGGGATCCGACCCGAGCCACGGTTTTATGGCCGTTATGGGGAATGGAACCTGGGCCCTCGGGTGCCAGCGTCCCGACATCATTCTGTGACACCACCCGGGGACCCGACCTGAACCGAACCGGGGTTTTTTGGCCGGTATGGGGAACCGAACCTGGGACCTCGGGTGCCAGGGTTCCGACATCACCCTGTGACGCCAGCAGGGGACCCGACCCGACCCTTGGTTTTTTGGCCGGTATGCAGAAATGGAACCTGGGACCTCGGTGCCGGGGTCCCGACATCACCCTGTGACGCCCCAAGGGGACCCGATCCAAACCGGGGTCCAGGCGCTGGTATGGGGAATCGAACCTGGGAGCTCGAATGCCAGGGTCCCGACATCACCCTCTGACGCCACCCGGGGACCCGACCTGACGCGAACCGGGGTTTTTTGGCCGGTTTGGGGAATCGAACGTGGGACCTCGGGTGCCAGGGTTCCGACATCACCCTGTGAATCCACCCGGGGACCGGACCCGACCCGGGGTTTTTTGGCCCGTATGCGGAATGGAACCTGGGACCTCGGTGCCGGGGTCCCAACATCACCCTGTGACGCCCCAAGGGGACCCGACCTGACCCGACCCGGGGTTTTTTGGCCGGTATGGGGAATAGAACCTGGGACCTCGGGTGCCGGGGTCCAGACATCACCCTGTGATGCCACCTGGGGACCCGACCCGACCCGGGGTCCCGGGGCCAGTATGGGGAATCGAACGTGGGACCTGTGGTGCCGGGGGCCCGACATCACCCTCTGACGCCAGCCGGGGAAGGGACCCGACCAGGGGTTTTTTGGCACGTATGGGGAATCGAACGTGGGACCTCGGGTGCCGGGGTCCCGACATCACCCTGTGACGCCACCCGGGGACCCGACCCGACCCGGGGTTTTTTGGCCGGTATGCAGAAATGGAACCTGGGACTTCGGTACCGGGGTCCCGATATCACCCTGTGACGCCCCAAGGGTTCCCGATCCAAACCGGGGTCCAAGGGCCTGTATGGGGAATCGAACCTGGGACCTTGGGTGCCGGGGTCCCGACATCACCCTGTGATGCCACCCGGGGACCCAACCCGACCTGACCCTGGGTTTTTTGGCCGGTATGGGGAATCGATCGTGGGACCTCAGGTGCCGGGGTCCCGACATCACCCTGTGACGCCACCCGCGGACCAGACCCGAGCAGGGGTTTTTTGATTGGTATGGGGAATCGAACTCGGGACCTCCGGTGCTGGGGTCCCGACATCACCCTGTGACGCCACCCGGGGACCCAAACCGACCCAGGGTTTTTTGATTGGTATGGGGAATCGAACCTGGGGCCTCGGGTGCCGGGGTCCCGACATCACCCTGTGACGCCAACCGGGGACCAGACCCGACCCTGGGTCCAGGGACCAGTATGGGGAATCGAACGTGGAACCTCGGGTCCGGGGTCCCGACATCACCCTCGGACGCCAACCAGGAACCAGACCCGACCCTGGGTCAAGGGGCCGGTATGGGGAATCGAACGTGGGACCTCGGGTGCCGGGGTCCCGACATCACCCTGTGACGCCACCCGGGGACCCGACCCGACCCGGGGTCAAGGGGCCGGTAGGGGGAATCGAACCCGGGACCTCCGGTGCCGGGGTCCCGACATCACTCTGTGACGCCACCCGGGCACCCGACCCGACCTAGGGTTTTTTGATTGGTATGGGGAATCGAGCCTGGGACCTCGGGTTCCAGTGTCGCGACATCCTCCTGTGAGGCCACCCGGGGACCCGACCCGAGTCGGGGTCCAGGGGCCGGTATGGGGAATTGAACCTGGGACCTTGGGTGCCGGGGTCCCGACATCACCCTCTGACGACATCCGGGGACCCGACCGGACCCGGGGTCAAGGAGCCAGTATGGGGAATCGAGCCTGGGACCTCCGGTGCCGGGGTCCTGACATCACCCTGTGATGCCTCCCGGGGACCCGACCCGACCCTTGGTTTTTTGGCCGGTATGCAGAAATGGAACCTGGGACCTCGGTGCCGGGGTCCCGACATCACCCTGTGACGCCCCAAGGGGACCCGATCCAAACCGGGGTCCAGGGGCCGGTATGGGGAATCGAACGTGGGACCTCGGGTGCCGGGGTACCGACATCACCCTGTGACGCCACCCGGGGACCCGACCCGAGCCGGGGTCCAGGGGCCGCTATTGGGAATCGAACCTGGGACCTCGGGTGCCAGGGTCCCGACATCACCCTGTGACGCCAACCGGGGACCAGACCCGACCCGGGGTCCAGGGACCAGTATGGGGAATCGAACGTGGGACCTCGGGTCCGGGGTCCCGACATCACCCTCGGACGCCAACCAGGAACCAGACCCGACCCTGGGTCAAGGGGCCGGTATGGGGAATCGAACCTGGGACCTCGGGTGCCGGGGTCCCGACATCACCCTGTGACGCCACCCGGGGACCCGACCCGACCCGGGGTCAAGGGGCCGGTAGGGGGAATCGAACCCGGGACCTCCGGTGCCGGGGTCCCGACATCACTCTGTGACGCCACCCGGGCACCCGACCCGACCTAGGGTTTTTTGATTGGTATGGGGAATCGAACGTGGGACCTCGGGTGCCAGGGTCCCGACATCACCCTGTGATGCCACCCGGGGACCCAACCCGACCTGACCCTGGGTTTTTTGGCCGGTATGGGGAATCGATCGTGGGACCTCGGGTGCCGGGGTCCCGACATCACCCTGTGACGCCACCCGCGGACCAGACCCGAGCAGGGGTTTTTTGGCCGGTATGGGGAATCGAACCCGGGACCTCCGGTGCTGGGGTCCCGACATCACCCTGTGACGCCACCCGGGGACCCGACCCGACCCAGGGTTTTTTGATTGGTATGGGGAATCGAACCTTGGGCCTCGGGTGCCGGGGTCCCGACATCACCCTGTGACGCCAACCGGGGACCAGACCCGACCCGGGGTCCAGGGGCCAGTATGGGGAATCGAACGTGGGACCTCGGGTCCGGGGTCCCGACATCACCCTGTGACGCCAACCAGGAATCAGACCCGACCCTGGGTCAAGGGGCCGGTATGGGGAATCGAACGTGGGACCTCGGGTGCCGGGGTCCCGACATCACCCTGTGACGCCACCCGCGGACCATACCCGAGCAGGGGTTTTTTGGCCGGTATGGGGAATCGAACCCGGGACCTCCGGTGCCGCGGTCCCGACATCACCCTGTGACGCCACCCGGGGACCCGACCCGACACAAGGTTTTTTGATTGGTATGGGGAATCGAACATGGGACCTCAGGTGCCGGGGTTCTGACATCACCCTGTGACGCCACAAGGGGCCCGACCCAAAACAGGGATTTTTGGCCGGTATGTGGAATCGAACCTTGGGCCTCGGGTGCCAGGGTCCCGACATCACCCTGTGACGCCACCCGGGGACCCGACCCGACCCGGGGTCCAGGGGCCGGTATGGGGAATCGAACCTGGGACCTCGGGTGCCGGGGTTCTGACATCACCCTGTGACGCCACCAGGGGACCCGACCCAACAGAGGGATTTTTGGCCGGTATGTGGAATAGAACCTTGGGCCTCGGGTGCCGGGGTCCCGACATCACCCTGTGACGCCAACCGGGAACCCGACCCGACCCGGGGTCCAGGGGCCAGTATGGGGAATCTATCGTGGGACCTCGGGTGCCGGGGTCCCGACATCACCCTCTGACGCCAACCGGGGATCCGACCCTACCCAGGGTTTTTTGGCCGGTATTGGGAATCGATCGTGGGACCTCGGGTGCCGGGGTCCCGACATCCTCCTGTGACACCACCCGGGGACCCGACCCGAGCCGGGGTCAAGGGGCCGGTAGGGGGAATCGAACCCGGGACCTCGGGTGCCGGGGTCCCGACATCACTCTGTGACGCCACCCGGGCACCCGACCCGACCTAGGGTTTTTTGATTGGTATGGGGAATCGAACCCGGGACCTCGGGTTCCAGTGTCGCGACATCCTCCTGTGACGCCACCCGGGGACCCGACCCGAGTCGGGGTCCAGGGGCCGGTATGGGGAATTGAACCTTGGACCTTGGGTGCCGGGGTCCCGACATCACCCTCTGACGACATCCGGGGACCCGACCGGACCCGGGGTCAAGGAGCCAGTATGGGGAATCGAGCCTGGGACCTCCGGTGCCGGGGTCCTGACATCACCCTGTGATGCCACCCGGGGACCCAACCCGACCTGACCCGGGGTTTTTTGGCCGGTATGGGGAATCGATCGTGGGACCTCGGGTGCCGGGGTCCCGACATCACCCCGTGACGCCACCCGGGGACCCGACTCGAGTCGGGGTCAAGGGGCCGGTAGGGGGAATCGAACCTTGGACCTCCGGTGCCGGGGTCCTGACATCACCCTGTGATGCCTCCCGGGGACCCGACCCGACCTGGGGTTTTTTGGCCGGTATGCAGAAATAGAACCTGGGACCTCGGTGCCGGGGTTCCGACATCACCCTGTGACGCCCCAAGGGGATCCGATCCAAACCGGGGTCCAGGGGCCGGTATGGGGAATCGAACGTGGGACCTCGGGTGCCGGGGTCCGGACATCCTCCTGTGACGCCACGCGGGGACCCGACCCGAGCCGCGGTTTTATGGCCGTTATGGGGAATGGAAACTGGGCCCTCGGGTGCCAGGGTCCCGACATCATTCTGTGACACCACCCGGGGACCCGACCTGAACCGAACCGGGGTTTTTTGGCCGGTATGGGGAACCGAACCTGGGACCTCGGGTGCCAGGGTTCCGACATCACCCTGTGACGCCACGTGGGGACCCGATCCTACCCGGGGTTTTTTGGCCCGTATGCGGAATGGAACCTGGGACCTCGGTGCCGGGGTCCCGACATCACCCTGTGATGCGACCCGGGGACCCGACCCGACCCGGGGTCTACGGGCCGGTATGGGGAATCGAACTTGGGACCTCGGGTGCCGGGGTCCCGACATCAACCTGTGATGCCACCCGGGGACCCGACCCGACCCGACCCAGGGTTTTTTGGCCGGTATGGGGAATCGAACCTGGGACCTCGGGTGCCAGGGTCCCGACATCACCCTGTGACGGCACCCGGGGACCAGACCCGAGCCGGGGTCAAGGGGCCGGTAGGGGGAATCGAACGTGGGACCTCGGGTTCCAGTGTTGCGACATCCTCCTGTGACGCCACCCGGGGACCCAACCCGAGCCGGGGTCCAGGGGCCGGTATGGGGAATTGAACCTGGGACCTTGGGTGCCGGTGTCCCGACATCACCCTCTGACGACATCCGGGGACCCGACCGGACCCGGGGTCAAGGAGCCAGTATGGGGAATCGAACCTGGGACCTCCGGTGTCGGGGTCCTGACATCACCCTGTGATGTCTCCTGGGGACCCGACCCGACCCTTGGTTTTTTGGCCGGTATGCAGAAATGGAACCTGGGACCTCGGTGCCGGGGTCCCGACATCACCCTGTGACGCCCCAAGGGGACCCGATCCAAACCGGGGTCCAGGCGCTGGTATGGGGAATCGAACCTGGGATCTCGAATGCCAGGGTCCCGACATCACCCTCTGACGCCACCCGGGGACCCGACCTGATGCGACCCGGGGTTTTTTGGCCCGTATGCGGAATGGAACCTGGGACCTCGGTGCCGGGGTCCCAACATCACCCTGTGACGCCCCAAGGGGACCCGACCTGACCCGACCCCGGGTTTTTTGGCCGGTATGGGGAATAGAACCTGGGACCTCGGGTGCCGTGGTCCAAACATCACCCTGTGATGCCACCTGGGGACCCGACCCGACCCGGGGTCCCGGGGCCAGTATGGGGAATCGAACGTGGGACCTGTGGTACCGGGGGCCCGACATCACCCTGTGACGCCACCCGGGGACCCGACCCGACCCGGGGTTTTTTGGCCGGTATGCAGAAATGGAACCTGGGACTTCGGTACCGGGGTCCCGATATCACCCTGTGACGCCCCAAGGGTTCCCGATCCAAACCGGGGTCCAAGGGCCTGTATGGGGAATCGAACCTGGGACCTTGGGTGCCGGGGTCCCGACATCACCCTGTGATGCCACCCGGGGACCCAACCCGACCTGACCCTGGGTTTTTTGGCCGGTATGGGGAATCGATCGTGGGACCTCAGGTGCCGGGGTCCCGACATCACCCTGTGACGCCACCCGCGGACCAGACCCGAGCAGGGGTTTTTTGATTGGTATGGGGAATCGAACCTGGGGCCTCGGGTGCCGGGGTCCCGACATCACCCTGTGACGCCAACCGGGGACCAGACCCGACCCGGGGTCAAGGGACCAGTATGGGGAATCGAACGTGGGACCTCGGGTCCGGGGTCCCGACATCACCCTCGGACGCCAACCAGGAACCAGACCCGACCCTGGGTCAAGGGGCCGGTATGGGGAATCGAACCTGGGACCTCGGGTGCCGGGGTCCCGACTTCACCCTGTGACGCCACCCGGGGACCCGACCCGACCCGGGGTCAATGGGCCGGTATGGGGAATCGAACCCGGGACCTCGGGTTCCAGTGTCGCGACATCCTCCTGTGAGGCCACCCGGGGACCCGACCCGAGTCGGGGTCCAGGGGCCGGTATGGGGAATTGAACCTGGGACCTTGGGTGCCGGGGTCCCGACATCACCCTCTGACGACATCCGGGGACCCGACCGGACCCGGGGTCAAGGAGCCAGTATGGGGAATCGAGCCTGGGACCTCCGGTGCCGGGGTCCTGACATCACCCTGTGATGCCTCCCAGGGACCCGACCCGACCCTTGGTTTTTTGGCCGGTATGCAGAAATGGAACCTGGGACCTCGGTGCCGGGGTCCCGACATCACCCTGTGACGCCCCAAGGGGACCCGATCCAAACCGGGGTCCAGGGGCCGGTATGGGGAATCGAACGTGGGACCTCGGGTGCCGGGGTCCCGACATCACCCTGGGACGCCACCCGGGGACCCGACCCGAGCCGGGGTCCAGGGGCCGCTATTGGGAATCGAACCTGGGACCTCGGGTGCCAGGGTCCCGACATCACCCTGTGATGCCACCCGGGGACCCAACCCGACCTGACCCGGGGTTTTTTGGCCGGTATGGGGAATCGATCGTGGGACCTCGGGTGCCGGGGTCCCGACATCACCCTGGGACGCCACCCGGGGACCCGACTCGAGTCGGGGTCAAGGGGCCGGTAGGGGGAATCGAACCTTGGACCTCGGGTACCGGGGTCCTGACATCACCCTGTGATGCCTCCCGGGGACCCGACCCGACCTGGGGTTTTTTGGCCGGTATGCAGAAATAGAACCTGGGACCTCGGTGCCGGGGTTCCGACATCACCCTGTGACGCCCCAAGGGGATCCGATCCAAACCGGGGTCCAGGGGCCGGTATGGGGAATCGAACGTGGGACCTCGGGTGCCGGGGTCCGGACATCCTCCTGTGACGCCACGCGGGGACCCGACCCGAGCCGCGGTTTTATGGCCGTTATGGGGAATGGAAACTGGGCCCTCGGGTGCCAGGGTCCCGACATCATTCTGTGACACCACCCGGGGACCCGACCTGAACCGAACCGGCGTTTTTTGGCCGGTATGGGGAACCGAACCTGGGACCTCGGGTGCCAGGGTTCCGACATCACCCTGTGACGCCACGTGGGGACCCGATCCTACCCGGGGTTTTTTGGCCCGTATGCGGAATGGAACCTGGGACCTCGGTGCCGGGGTCCCGACATCACCCTGTGATGCGCCCCGGGGACCCGACCCGACCCGGGGTCTACGGGCCGGTATGGGGAATCGAACTTGGGACCTCGGGTGCCGGGGTCCCGACATCAACCTGTGATGCCACCCGGGGACCCGACCCGACCCGACCCAGGGTTTTTTGGCCGGTATGGGGAATCGAACCTGGGACCTCGGGTGCCAGGGTCCCGACATCACCCTGTGACGGCACCCGGGGACCAGACCCGAGCCGGGGTCAAGGGGCCGGTAGGGGGAATCGAACGTGGGACCTTGGGTGCCGGTGTCCCGACATCACCCTCTGACGACATCCGGGGACCTGACCGGACCCGGGGTCAAGGAGCCAGTATGGGGAATCGAACCTGGGACCTCCGGTGTCGGGGTCCTGACATCACCCTGTGATGTCTCCCGGGGACCCGACCCGACCCTTGGTTTTTTGGCTGGTATGCAGAAATGGAACCTGGGACCTCGGTGCCGGGGTCCCGACATCACCCTGTGACGCCACGCGGGGACCCGACCCGAGCCACGGTTTTATGGCCGTTATGGGGAATGGAACCTGGGCCCTCGGGTGCCAGCGTCCCGACATCATTCTGTGACACCACCCGGGGACCCGACCTGAACCGAACCGGGGTTTTTTGGCCGGTATGGGGAACCGAACCTGGGACCTCGGGTGCCAGGGTTCCGACATCACCCTGTGACGCCAGCAGGGGACCCGACCCGACCCTTAGTTTTTTGGCCGGTATGCAGAAATGGAACCTGGGACCTCGGTGCCGGGGTCCCGACATCACCCTGTGACGCCCCAAGGGGACCCGATCCAAACCGGGGTCCAGGCGCTGGTATGGGGAATCGAACCTGGGAGCTCGAATGCCAGGGTCCCGACATCACCCTCTGACGCCACCCGGGGACCCGACCTGACGCGAACCGGGGTTTTTTGGCCGGTTTGGGGAATCGAACGTGGGACCTCGGGTGCCAGGGTTCCGACATCACCCTGTGAATCCACCCGGGGACCGGACCCGACCCGGGGTTTTTTGGCCCGTATGCGGAATGGAACCTGGGACCTCGGTGCCGGGGTCCCAACATCACCCTGTGACGCCCCAAGGGGACCCGACCTGACCCGACCCGGGGTTTTTTGGCCGGTATGGGGAATAGAACCTGGGACCTCGGGTGCCGGGGTCCAAACATCACCCTGTGATGCCACCTGGGGACCCGACCCGACCCGGGGTCCCGGGGCCAGTATGGGGAATCGAACGTGGGACCTGTGGTGCCGGGGGCCCGACATCACCCTCTGACGCCAGCCGGGGAAGGGACCCGACCAGGGGTTTTTTGGCACGTATGGGGAATCGAACGTGGGACCTCGGGTGCCGGGGTCCCGACATCACCCTGTGACGCCACCCGGGGACCCGACCCGACCCGGGGTTTTTTGGCCGGTATGCAGAAATGGAACCTGGGACTTCGGTACCGGGGTCCCGATATCACCCTGTGACGCCCCAAGGGTTCCCGATCCAAACCGGGGTCCAAGGGCCTGTATGGGGAATCGAACCTGGGACCTTGGGTGCCGGGGTCCCGACATCACCCTGTGATGCCACCCGGGGACCCAACCCGACCTGACCCTGGGTTTTTTGGCCGGTATGGGGAATCGATCGTGGGACCTCAGGTGCCGGGGTCCCAACATCACCCTGTGACGCCACCCGCGGACCAGACCCGAGCAGGGGTTTTTTGATTGGTATGGGGAATCGAACCTGGGGCCTCGGGTGCCGGGGTCCCGACATCACCCTGTGACGCCAACCGGGGACCAGACCCGACCCGGGGTCAAGGGACCAGTATGGGGAATCGAACGTGGGACCTCGGGTCCGGGGTCCCGACATCACCCTCGGACGCCAACCAGGAACCAGACCCGACCCTGGGTCAAGGGGCCGGTATGGGGAATCGAACCTGGGACCTCGGGTGCCGGGGTCCCGACTTCACCCTGTGACGCCACCCGGGGACCCGACCCGACCCGGGGTCAAGGGGCCGGTATGGGGAATCGAACCCGGGACCTCGGGTTCCAGTGTCGCGACATCCTCCTGTGAGGCCACCCGGGGACCCGACCCGAGTCGGGGTCCAGGGGCCGGTATGGGGAATTGAACCTGGGACCTTGGGTGCCGGGGTCCCGACATCACCCTCTGACGACATCCGGGGACCCGACCGGACCCGGGGTCAAGGAGCCAGTATGGGGAATCGAGCCTGGGACCTCCGGTGCCGGGGTCCTGACATCACCCTGTGATGCCTCCCAGGGACCCGACCCGACCCTTGGTTTTTTGGCCGGTATGCAGAAATGGAACGTGGGACCTCGGTGCCGGGGTCCCGACATCACCCTGTGACGCCCCAAGGGGACCCGATCCAAACCGGGGTCCAGGGGCCGGTATGGGGAATCGAACGTGGGACCTCGGGTGCCGGGGTCCCGACATCACCCTGGGACGCCACCCAGGGACCCGACCCGAGCCGGGGTCCAGGGGCCGCTATTGGGAATCGAACCTGGGACCTCGGGTGCCAGGGTCCCGACATCACCCTGTGATGCCACCCGGGGACCCAACCCGACCTGACCCGGGGTTTTTTGGCCGGTATGGGGAATCGATCGTGGGACCTTGGGTGCCGGGGTCCCGACATCACCCCGTGACGCCACCCGGGGACCCGACTCGAGTCGGGGTCAAGGGCCCGGTATTGGGAATCGAACCTTGGACCTCCGGTGCCGGGGTCCTGACATCACCCTGTGATGCCTCCCGGGGACCCGACCCGACCTGGGGTTTTTTGGCCGGTATGCAGAAATAGAACCTGGGACCTCGGTGCCGGGGTTCCGACATCACCCTGTGACGCCCCAAGGGGATCCGATCCAAACCGGGGTCCAGGGGCCGGTATGGGGAATCGAACGTGGGACCTCGGGTGCCGGGGTCCGGACATCCTCCTGTGACGCCACGCGGGGACCCGACCCGAGCCGCGGTTTTATGGCCGTTATGGGGAATGGAAACTGGGCCCTCGGGTGCCAGGGTCCCGACATCATTCTGTGACACCACCCGGGGACCCGACCTGAACCGAACCGGGGTTTTTTGGCCGGTATGGGGAACCGAACCTGGGACCTCGGGTGCCAGGGTTCCGACATCACCCTGTGACGCCACGTGGGGACCCGATCCTACCCGGGGTTTTTTGGCCCGTATGCGGAATGGAACCTGGGACCTCGGTGCCGGGGTCCCGACATCACCCTGTGATGCGACCCGGGGACCCGACCCGACCCGGGGTCTACGGGCCGGTATGGGGAATCGAACTTGGGACCTCGGGTGCCGGGGTCCCGACATCAACCTGTGATGCCACCCGGGGACCCGACCCGACCCGACCCAGGGTTTTTTGGCCGGTATGGGGAATCGAACCTGGGACCTCGGGTGCCAGGGTCCCGACATCACCCTGTGACGCCACCCGGGGACCCGACCCGACCCGGGGTTTTTTGTCCGGTATGGGGAATTGAACCTGGGACCTTGGGTGCCGGTGTCCCGACATCACCCTCTGACTACATCCGGGGACCCGACCGGACCCGGGGTCAAGGAGCCAGTATGGGGAATCGAACCTGGGACCTCCGGTGTCGGGGTCCTGACATCACCCTGTGATGTCTGCCGGGGACCCGACCCGACCCTTGGTTTTTTGGCCGGTATGCAGAAATGGAACGTGGGACCTCGGTGCCGGGGTCCCGACATCACCCTGTGACGCCACGCGGGGACCCGACCCGAGCCACGGTTTTATGGCCGTTATGGGGAATGGAACCTGGGCCCTCGGGTGCCAGCGTCCCGACATCATTCTGTGACACCACCCGGGGACCCGACCTGAACCGAACCGGGGTTTTTTGGCCGGTATGGGGAACCGAACCTGGGACCTCGGGTGCCAGGGTTCCGACATCACCCTGTGACGCCAGCAGGGGACCCGACCCGACCCTTGGTTTTTTGGCCGGTATGCAGAAATGGAACCTGGGACCTCGGTGCCGGGGTCCCGACATCACCCTGTGACGCCCCAAGGGGACCCGATCCAAACCGGGGTCCAGGCGCTGGTATGGGGAATCGAACCTGGGAGCTCGAATGCCAGGGTCCCGACACCACCCTCTGACGCCACCCGGGGACCCGACCTGACGCGAACCGGGGTTTTTTGGCCGGTTTGGGGAATCGAACGTGGGACCTCGGGTGCCAGGGTTCCGACATCACCCTGTGAATCCACCCGGGGACCGGACCCGACCCGGGGTTTTTTGGCCCGTATGCGGAATGGAACCTGGGACCTCGGTGCTGGGGTCCCAACATCACCCTGTGACGCCCCAAGGGGACCCGACCTGACCCGACCCGGGGTTTTTTGGCCGGTATGGGGAATCGAACCTGGGACCTCGGGTGCCGGGGTCCAGACATCACCCTGTGATGCCACCTGGGGACCCGACCCGACCCGGGGTCCCGGGGCCAGTATGGGGAATCGAACGTGGGACCTGTGGTGCCGGGGGCCCGACATCACCCTCTGACGCCAGCCGGGGAAGGGACCCGACCAGGGGTTTTTTGGCACGTATGGGGAATCGAACGTGGGACCTCGGGTGCCGGGGTCCCGACATCACCCTGTGACGCCACCCGGGGACCCGACCCGACCCGGGGTTTTTTGGCCGGTATGCAGAAATGGAACCTGGGACTTCGGTACCGGGGTCCCGATATCACCCTGTGACGCCCCAAGGGTTCCCGATCCAAACCGGGGTCCAAGGGCCTGTATGGGGAATCGAACCTGGGACCTTGGGTGCCGGGGTCCCGACATCACCCTGTGATGCCACCCGGGGACCCAACCCGACCTGACCCTGGGTTTTTTGGCCGGTATGGGGAATCGATCGTGGGACCTCAGGTGCCGGGGTCCCGACATCACCCTGTGACGCCACCCGCGGACCAGACCCGAGCAGGGGTTTTTTGATTGGTATGGGGAATCGAACTCGGGACCTCCGGTGCTGGGGTCCCGACATCACCCTGTGACGCCACCCGGGGACCCAAACCGACCCAGGGTTTTTTGATTGGTATGGGGAATCGAACCTGGGGCCTCGGGTGCCGGGGTCCCGACATCACCCTGTGACGCCAACCGGGGACCAGACCCGACCCGGGGTCCAGGGACCAGTATGGGGAATCGAACGTGGAACCTCGTGTCCGGGGTCCCGACATCACCCTCGGACGCCAACCAGGAACCAGACCCGACCCTGGGTCAAGGGGCCGGTATGGGGAATCGAACCTGGGACCTCGGGTGCCGGGGTCCCGACATCACCCTGTGACGCCACCCGGGGACCCGACCCGACCCGGGGTCAAGGGGCCGGTAGGGGGAATCGAACCCGGGACCTCCGGTGCCGGGGTCCCGACATCACTCTGTGACGCCACCCGGGCACCCGACCCGACCTAGGGTTTTTTGATTGGTATGGGGAATCGAGCCTGGGACCTCGGGTTCCAGTGTCGCGACATCCTCCTGTGAGGCCACCCGGGGACCAGACCCGAGTCGGGGTCCAGGGGCCGGTATGGGGAATTGAACCTGGGACCTTGGGTGCCGGGGTCCCGACATCACCCTCTGACGACATCCGGGGACCCGACCGGACCCGGGGTCAAGGAGCCAGTATGGGGAATCGAGCCTGGGACCTCCGGTGCCGGGGTCCTGACATCACCCTGTGACGCCCCAAGGGGACCCGATCCAAACCGGGGTCCAGGGGCCGGTATGGGGAATCGAACGTGGGACCTCGGGTGCCGGGGTACCGACATCACCCTGTGACGCCACCCGGGGACCCGACCCGAGCCGGGGTCCAGGGGCCGCTATTGGGAATCGAACCTGGGACCTCGGGTGCCAGGGTCCCGACATCACCCTGTGACGCCAACCGGGGACCAGACCCGACCCGGGGTCCAGGGACCAGTATGGGGAATCGAACGTGGGACCTCGGGTCCGGGGTCCCGACATCACCCTCGGACGCCAACCAGGAACCAGACCCGACCCTGGGTCAAGGGGCCGGTATGGGGAATCGAACCTGGGACCTCGGGTGCCGGGGTCCCGACATCACCCTGTGACGCCACCCGGGGACCCGACCCGACCCGGGGTCAAGGGGCCGGTAGGGGGAATCGAACCCGGGACCTCCGGTGCCGGGGTCCCGACATCACTCTGTGACGCCACCCGGGCACCCGACCCGACCTAGGGTTTTTTGATTGGTATGGGGAATCGAACGTGGGACCTCGGGTGCCAGGGTCCCGACATCACCCTGTGATGCCACCCGGGGACCCAACCCGACCTGACCCGGGGTTTTTTGGCCGGTATGGGGAATCGATCGTGGGACCTTGGGTGCCGGGGTCCCGACATCACCCCGTGACGCCACCCGGGGACCCGACCCGAGTCGGGGTCAAGGGGCCGGTAGGGGGAATCGAACCTTGGACCTCCGGTGCCGGGGTCCTGACATCACCCTGTGATGCCTCCCGGGGACCCGACCCGACCCTTGGTTTTTTGGCCGGTATGCAGAAATAGAACCTGGGACCTCGGTGCCAGGGTTCCGACATCACCCTGTGAATCCACCCGGGGACCGGACCCGACCCGGGGTTTTTTGGCCCGTATGCGGAATGGAACCTGGGACCTCGGTGCCGGGGTCCCGACATCACCCTGTGACGCCCCAAGGGGATCCGACCTGACCCGACCCGGGGTTTTTTGGCCGGTATGGGGAATCGAACCTGGGACCTCGGTGCCGGGGTTCCGACATCACCCTGTGACGCCCCAAGGGGATCCGATCCAAACCGGGGTCCAGGGGCCGGTATGGGGAATCGAACGTGGGACCTCGGGTGCCGGGGTCCGGACATCCTCCTGTGACGCCACGCGGGGACCCGACCCGAGCCGCGGTTTTATGGCCGTTATGGGGAATGGAAACTGGGCCCTCGGGTGCCAGGGTCCCGACATCATTCTGTGACACCACCCGGGGACCCGACCTGAACCGAACCGGGGTTTTTTGGCCGGTATGGGGAACCGAACCTGGGACCTCGGGTGCCAGGGTTCCGACATCACCCTGTGACGCCACGTGGGGACCCGATCCTACCCGGGGTTTTTTGGCCCGTATGCGGAATGGAACCTGGGACCTCGGTGCCGGGGTCCCGACATCACCCTGTGATGCGACCCGGGGACCCGACCCGACCCGGGGTCTACGGGCCGGTATGGGGAATCGAACTTGGGACCTCGGGTGCCGGGGTCCCGACATCAACCTGTGATGCCACCCGGGGACCCGACCCGACCCGACCCAGGGTTTTTTGGCCGGTATGGGGAATCGAACCTGGGACCTCGGGTGCCAGGGTCCCGACATCACCCTGTGACGGCACCCGGGGACCAGACCCGAGCCGGGGTCCAGGGGCCGGTATGGGGAATTGAACCTGGGACCTTGGGTGCCGGTGTCCCGACATCACCCTCTGACTACATCCGGGGACCCGACCGGACCCGGGGTCAAGGAGCCAGTATGGGGAATCGAACCTGGGACCTCCGGTGTCGGGGTCCTGACATCACCCTGTGATGTCTGCCGGGGACCCGACCCGACCCTTGGTTTTTTGGCTGGTATGCAGAAATGGAACCTGGGACCTCGGTGCCGGGGTCCCGACATCACCCTGTGACGCCACGCGGGGACCCGACCCGAGCCACGGTTTTATGGCCGTTATGGGGAATGGAACCTGGGCCCTCGGGTGCCAGCGTCCCGACATCATTCTGTGACACCACCCGGGGACCCGACCTGAACCGAACCGGGGTTTTTTGGCCGGTATGGGGAACCGAACCTGGGACCTCGGGTGCCAGGGTTCCGACATCACCCTGTGACGCCAGCAGGGGACCCGACCCGACCCTTGGTTTTTTGGCCGGTATGCAGAAATGGAACCTGGGACCTCGGTGCCGGGGTCCCGACATCACCCTGTGACGCCCCAAGGGGACCCGATCCAAACCGGGGTCCAGGCGCTGGTATGGGGAATCGAACCTGGGAGCTCGAATGCCAGGGTCCCGACATCACCCTCTGACGCCACCCGGGGACCCGACCTGACGCGAACCGGGGTTTTTTGGCCGGTTTGGGGAATCGAACGTGGGACCTCGGGTGCCAGGGTTCCGACATCACCCTGTGAATCCACCCGGGGACCGGACCCGACCCGGGGTTTTTTGGCCCGTATGCGGAATGGAACCTGGGACCTCGGTGCTGGGGTCCCAACATCACCCTGTGACGCCCCAAGGGGACCCGACCTGACCCGACCCGGGGTTTTTTGGCCGGTATGGGGAATAGAACCTGGGACCTCGGGTGCCGGGGTCCAGACATCACCCTGTGATGCCACCTGGGGACCCGACCCGACCCGGGGTCCCGGGGCCAGTATGGGGAATCGAACGTGGGACCTGTGGTGCCGGGGGCCCGACATCACCCTCTGACGCCAGCCGGGGAAGGGACCCGACCAGGGGTTTTTTGGCACGTATGGGGAATCGAACGTGGGACCTCGGGTGCCGGGGTCCCGACATCACCCTGTGACGCCACCCGGGGACCCGACCCGACCCGGGGTTTTTTGGCCGGTATGCAGAAATGGAACCTGGGACTTCGGTACCGGGGTCCCGATATCACCCTGTGACGCCCCAAGGGTTCCCGATCCAAACCGGGGTCCAAGGGCCTGTATGGGGAATCGAACCTGGGACCTTGGGTGCCGGGGTCCCGACATCACCCTGTGATGCCACCCGGGGACCCAACCCGACCTGACCCTGGGTTTTTTGGCCGGTATGGGGAATCGATCGTGGGACCTCAGGTGCCGGGGTCCCGACATCACCCTGTGACGCCACCCGCGGACCAGACCCGAGCAGGGGTTTTTTGATTGGTATGGGGAATCGAACTCGGGACCTCCGGTGCTGGGGTCCCGACATCACCCTGTGACGCCACCCGGGGACCCAAACCGACCCAGGGTTTTTTGATTGGTATGGGGAATCGAACCTGGGGCCTCGGGTGCCGGGGTCCCGACATCACCCTGTGACGCCAACCGGGGACCAGACCCGACCCGGGGTCCAGGGACCAGTATGGGGAATCGAACGTGGAACCTCGTGTCCGGGGTCCCGACATCACCCTCGGACGCCAACCAGGAACCAGACCCGACCCTGGGTCAAGGGGCCGGTATGGGGAATCGAACCTGGGACCTCGGGTGCCGGGGTCCCGACATCACCCTGTGACGCCACCCGGGGACCCGACCCGACCCGGGGTCAAGGGGCCGGTAGGGGGAATCGAACCCGGGACCTCCGGTGCCGGGGTCCCGACATCACTCTGTGACGCCACCCGGGCACCCGACCCGACCTAGGGTTTTTTGATTGGTATGGGGAATCGAGCCTGGGACCTCGGGTTCCAGTGTCGCGACATCCTCCTGTGAGGCCACCCGGGGACCCGACCCGAGTCGGGGTCCAGGGGCCGGTATGGGGAATTGAACCTGGGACCTTGGGTGCCGGGGTCCCGACATCACCCTCTGACGACATCCGGGGACCCGACCGGACCCGGGGTCAAGGAGCCAGTATGGGGAATCGAGCCTGGGACCTCCGGTGCCGGGGTCCTGACATCACCCTGTGACGCCCCAAGGGGACCCGATCCAAACCGGGGTCCAGGGGCCGGTATGGGGAATCGAACGTGGGACCTCGGGTGCCGGGGTACCGACATCACCCTGTGACGCCACCCGGGGACCCGACCCGAGCCGGGGTCCAGGGGCCGCTATTGGGAATCGAACCTGGGACCTCGGGTGCCAGGGTCCCGACATCACCCTGTGACGCCAACCGGGGACCAGACCCGACCCGGGGTCCAGGGACCAGTATGGGGAATCGAACGTGGGACCTCGGGTCCGGGGTCCCGACATCACCCTCGGACGCCAACCAGGAACCAGACCCGACCCTGGGTCAAGGGGCCGGTATGGGGAATCGAACCTGGGACCTCGGGTGCCGGGGTCCCGACATCACCCTGTGACGCCACCCGGGGACCCGACCCGACCCGGGGTCAAGGGGCCGGTAGGGGGAATCGAACCCGGGACCTCCGGTGCCGGGGTCCCGACATCACTCTGTGACGCCACCCGGGCACCCGACCCGACCTAGGGTTTTTTGATTGGTATGGGGAATCGAACGTGGGACCTCGGGTGCCAGGGTCCCGACATCACCCTGTGATGCCACCCGGGGACCCAACCCGACCTGACCCGGGGTTTTTTGGCCGGTATGGGGAATCGATCGTGGGACCTTGGGTGCCGGGGTCCCGACATCACCCCGTGACGCCACCCGGGGACCCGACCCGAGTCGGGGTCAAGGGGCCGGTAGGGGGAATCGAACCTTGGACCTCCGGTGCCGGGGTCCTGACATCACCCTGTGATGCCTCCCGGGGACCCGACCCGACCTGGGGTTTTTTGGCCGGTATGCAGAAATAGAACCTGGGACCTCGGTGCCAGGGTTCCGACATCACCCTGTGAATCCACCCGGGGACCGGACCCGACCCGGGGTTTTTTGGCCCGTATGCGGAATGGAACCTGGGACCTCGGTGCCGGGGTCCCGACATCACCCTGTGACGCCCCAAGGGGATCCGACCTGACCCGACCCGGGGTTTTTTGGCCGGTATGCAGAAATGGAACCTGGGACTTCGGTACCGGGGTCCCGATATCACCCTGTGACGCCCCAAGGGTTCCCGATCCAAACCGGGGTCCAAGGGCCTGTATGGGGAATCGAACCTGGGACCTTGGGTGCCGGGGTCCCGACATCACCCTGTGATGCCACCCGGGGACCCAACCCGACCTGACCCTGGGTTTTTTGGCCGGTATGGGGAATCGATCGTGGGACCTCAGGTGCCGGGGTCCCGATATCACCCTGTGACGCCACCCGCGGACCAGACCCGAGCAGGGGTTTTTCGATTGGTATGGGGAATCGAACCCGGGACCTCCGGTGCTGGGGTCCCGACATCACCCTGTGACGCCACCCGGGGACCCAAACCGACCCAGGGTTTTTTGATTGGTATGGGGAATCGAACCTGGGGCCTCGGGTGCCGGGGTCCCGACATCACCCTGTGACGCCAACCGGGGACCAGACCCGACCCGGGGTCAAGGGACCAGTATGGGGAATCGAACGTGCGACCTCGGGTGCCGGGGTCCCGACATCACCCTCGGACGCCAACCAGGAACCAGACCCGACCCTGGGTCAAGGGGCCTGTATGGGGAATCGAACCTGGGACCTCGGGTGCCGGGGTCCCGACTTCACCCTGTGACGCCACCCGGGGACCCGACCCGACCCGGGGTCAAGGGGCCGGTATGGGGAATCGAACCCGGGACCTCCGGTGCCGGGGTCCCGACATCACTCTGTGACGCCACCCGGGCACCCGACCCGACCTAGGGTTTTTTGATTGGTATGGGGAATCGAACCTGGGACCTTGGGTTCCAGTGTCGCGACATCCTCCTGTGAGGCCACCCGGGGACCCGACCCGAGTCGGGGTCCAGGGGCCGGTATTGGGAATTGAACCTGGGACCTTGGGTGCCGGGGTCCCGACATCACCCTCTGACGACATCCGGGGACCCGACCGGACCCGGGGTCAAGGAGCCAGTATGGGGAATCGAGCCTGGGACCTCCGGTGCCGGGGTCCTGACATCACCCTGTGATGCCTCCCGGGGACCCGACCCGACCCTTGGTTTTTTGGCCGGTATGCAGAAATGGAACCTGGGACCTCGGTGCCGGGGTCCCGACATCACCCTGTGACGCCCCAAGGGGACCCGATCCAAACCGGGGTCCAGGGGCCGGTATGGGGAATCGAACGTGGGACCTCGGGTGCCGGGGTACCGACATCACCCTGTGACGCCCCAAGGGGACCCGACCCGAGCCGGGGTCCAGGGGCCGCTATTGGGAATCGAACCTGGGACCTCGGGTGCCAGGGTCCCGACATCACCCTGTGACGCCAACCGGGGACCAGACCCGACCCGGGGTCCAGGGACCAGTATGGGGAATCGAACGTGGGACCTCGGGTCCGGGGTCCCGACATCACCCTCGGACGCCAACCAGGAACCAGACCCGACCCTGGGTCAAGGGGCCGGTATGGGGAATCGAACCTGGGACCTCGGGTGCCGGGGTCCCGACATCACCCTGTGACGCCACCCGGGGACCCGACCCGACCCGGGGTCAAGGGGCCGGTAGGGGGAATCGAACCCGGGACCTCCGGTGCCGGGGTCCCGACATCACTCTGTGACGCCACCCGGGCACCCGACCCGACCTAGGGTTTTTTGATTGGTATGGGGAATCGAACGTGGGACCTCGGGTGCCAGGGTCCCGACATCACCCTGTGATGCCACCCGGGGACCCAACCCGACCTGACCCGGGGTTTTTTGGCCGGTATGGGGAATCGATCGTGGGACCTTGGGTGCCGGGGTCCCGACATCACCCCGTGACGCCACCCGGGGACCCGACCCGAGTCGGGGTCAAGGGGCCGGTAGGGGGAATCGAACCTTGGACCTCCGGTGCCGGGGTCCTGACATCACCCTGTGATGCCTCCCGGGGACCCGACCCGACCCTTGGTTTTTTGGCCGGTATGCAGAAATAGAACCTGGGACCTCGGTGCCAGGGTTCCGACATCACCCTGTGAATCCACCCGGGGACCGGACCCGACCCGGGGTTTTTTGGCCCGTATGCGGAATGGAACCTGGGACCTCGGTGCCGGGGTCCCGACATCACCCTGTGACGCCCCAAGGGGACCCGATCCAAACCGGGGTCCAGGGGCCGGTATGGGGAATCGAACGTGGGACCTCGGGTGCCGGGGTCCCGACATCACCCTGGGACGCCACCCAGGGACCCGACCCGAGCCGGGGTCCAGGGGCCGCTATTGGGAATCGAACGTGGGACCTCGGGTGCCAGGGTCCCGACATCACCCTGTGATGCCACCCGGGGACCCAACCCGACCTGACCCGGGGTTTTTTGGCCGGTATGGGGAATCGATCGTGGGACCTTGGGTGCCGGGGTCCCGACATCACCCCGTGACGCCACCCGGGGACCCGACCCGAGTCGGGGTCAAGGGGCCGGTAGGGGGAATCGAACCTTGGACCTCCGGTGCCGGGGTCCTGACATCACCCTGTGATGCCTCCCGGGGACCCGACCCGACCTGGGGTTTTTTGGCCGGTATGCAGAAATAGAACCTGGGACCTCGGTGCCGGGGTTCCGACATCACCCTGTGACGCCCCAAGGGGATCCGATCCAAACCGGGGTCCAGGGGCCGGTATGGGGAATCGAACGTGGGACCTCGGGTGCCGGGGTCCGGACATCCTCCTGTGACGCCACGCGGGGACCCGACCCGAGCCGCGGTTTTATGGCCGTTATGGGGAATGGAAACTGGGCCCTCGGGTGCCAGGGTCCCGACATCATTCTGTGACACCACCCGGGGACCCGACCTGAACCGAACCGGGGATTTTTGGCCGGTATGGGGAACCGAACCTGGGACCTCGGGTGCCAGGGTTCCGACATCACCCTGTGACGCCACGTGGGGACCCGATCCTACCCGGGGTTTTTTGGCCTGTATGCGGAATGGAACCTGGGACCTCGGTGCCGGGGTCCCGACATCACCCTGTGATGCGACCCGGGGACCCGACCCGACCCGGGGTCTACGGGCCGGTATGGGGAATCGAACTTGGGACCTCGGGTGCCGGGGTCCCGACATCAACCTGTGATGCCACCCGGGGACCCGACCCGACCCGACCCAGGGTTTTTTGGCCGGTATGGGGAATCGAACCTGGGACCTCGGGTGCCAGGGTCCCGACATCACCCTGTGACGGCACCCGGGGACCAGACCCGAGCCGGGGTCCAGGGGCCGGTATGGGGAATTGAACCTGGGACCTTGGGTGCCGGTGTCCCGACATCACCCTCTGACGACATCCGGGGACCCGACCGGACCCGGGGTCAAGGAGCCAGTATGGGGAATCGAACCTGGGACCTCCGGTGTCGGGGTCCTGACATCACCCTGTGATGTCTGCCGGGGACCCGACCCGACCCTTGGTTTTTTGGCCGGTATGCAGAAATGGAACCTGGGACCTCGGTGCCGGGGTCCCGACATCACCCTGTGACGCCACGCGGGGACCCGACCCGAGCCACGGTTTTATGGCCGTTATGGGGAATGGAACCTGGGCCCTCGGGTGCCAGCGTCCCGACATCATTCTGTGACACCACCCGGGGACCCGACCTGAACCGAACCGGGGTTTTTTGGCCGGTATGGGGAACCGAACCTGGGACCTCGGGTGCCAGGGTTCCGACATCACCCTGTGACGCCAGCAGGGGACCCGACCCGACCCTTGGTTTTTTGGCCGGTATGCAGAAATGGAACCTGGGACCTCGGTGCCGGGGTCCCGACATCACCCTGTGACGCCCCAAGGGGACCCGATCCAAACCGGGGTCCAGGCGCTGGTATGGGGAATCGAACCTGGGAGCTCGAATGCCAGGGTCCCGACATCACCCTCTGACGCCACCCGGGGACCCGACCTGACGCGAACCGGGGTTTTTTGGCCGGTTTGGGGAATCGAACGTGGGACCTCGGGTGCCAGGGTTCCGACATCACCCTGTGAATCCACCCGGGGACCGGACCCGACCCGGGGTTTTTTGGCCCGTATGCGGAATGGAACCTGGGACCTCGTTGCTGGGGTCCCAACATCACCCTGTGACGCCCCAAGGGGACCCGACCTGACCCGACCCGGGGTTTTTTGGCCGGTATGGGGAATCGAACCTGGGACCTCGGGTGCCGGGGTCCAGACATCACCCTGTGATGCCACCTGGGGACCCGACCCGACCCGGGGTCCCGGGGCCAGTATGGGGAATCGAACGTGGGACCTGTGGTGCCGGGGGCCCGACATCACCCTCTGACGCCAGCCGGGGAAGGGACCCGACCAGGGGTTTTTTGGCACGTATGGGGAATCGAACCTGGGGCCTCGGGTGCCGGGGTCCCGACATCACCCTGTGACGCCACCCGGGGACCCGACCCGACCCGGGGTTTTTTGGCCGGTATGCAGAAATGGAACCTGGGACTTCGGTACCGGGGTCCCGATATCACCCTGTGACGCCCCAAGGGTTCCCGATCCAAACCGGGGTCCAAGGGCCTGTATGGGGAATCGAACCTGGGACCTTGGGTGCCGGGGTCCCGACATCACCCTGTGATGCCACCCGGGGACCCAACCCGACCTGACCCTGGGTTTTTTGGCCGGTATGGGGAATCGATCGTGGGACCTCAGGTGCCGGGGTCCCGACATCACCCTGTGACGCCACCCGGGGACCAGACCCGAGCAGGGGTTTTTTGATTGGTATGGGGAATCGAACTCGGGACCTCCGGTGCTGGGGTCCCGACATCACCCTGTGACGCCACCCGGGGACCCAAACCGACCCAGGGTTTTTTGATTGGTATGGGGAATCGAACCTGGGGCCTCGGGTGCCGGGGTCCCGACATCACCCTGTGACGCCAACCGGGGACCAGACCCGACCCGGGGTCCAGGGACCAGTATGGGGAATCGAACGTGGAACCTCGTGTCCGGGGTCCCGACATCACCCTCGGACGCCAACCAGGAACCAGACCCGACCCTGGGTCAAGGGGCCGGTATGGGGAATCGAACCTGGGACCTCGGGTGCCGGGGTCCCGACATCACCCTGTGACGCCACCCGGGGACCCGACCCGACCCGGGGTCAAGGGGCCGGTAGGGGGAATCGAACCCGGGACCTCCGGTGCCGGGGTCCCGACATCACTCTGTGACGCCACCCGGGCACCCGACCCGACCTAGGTTTTTTTGATTGGTATGGGGAATCGAGCCTGGGACCTCGGGTTCCAGTGTCGCGACATCCTCCTGTGAGGCCACCCGGGGACCCGACCCGAGTCGGGGTCCAGGGGCCGGTATGGGGAATTGAACCTGGGACCTTGGGTGCCGGGGTCCCGACATCACCCTCTGACGACATCCGGGGACCCGACCGGACCCGGGGTCAAGGAGCCAGTATGGGGAATCGAGCCTGGGACCTCCGGTGCCGGGGTCCTGACATCACCCTGTGACGCCCCAAGGGGACCCGATCCAAACCGGGGTCCAGGGGCCGGTATTGGGAATCGAACGTGGGACCTCGGGTGCCGGGGTACCGACATCACCCTGTGACGCCACCCGGGGACCCGACCCGAGCCGGGGTCCAGGGGCCGCTATTGGGAATCGAACCTGGGACCTCGGGTGCCAGGGTCCCGACATCACCCTGTGACGCCAACCGGGGACCAGACCCGACCCGGGGTCCAGGGACCAGTATGGGGAATCGAACGTGGGACCTCGGGTCCGGGGTCCCGACATCACCCTCGGACGCCAACCAGGAACCAGACCCGACCCTGGGTCAAGGGGCCGGTATGGGGAATCGAACCTGGGACCTCGGGTGCCGGGGTCCCGACATCACCCTGTGACGCCACCCGGGGACCCGACCCGACCCGGGGTCAAGGGGCCGGTAGGGGGAATCGAACCCGGGACCTCCGGTGCCGGGGTCCCGACATCACTCTGTGACGCCACCCGGGCACCCGACCCGACCTAGGGTTTTTTGATTGGTATGGGGAATCGAACGTGGGACCTCGGGTGCCAGGGTCCCGACATCACCCTGTGATGCCACCCGGGGACCCAACCCGACCTGACCCGGGGTTTTTTGGCCGGTATGGGGAATCGATCGTGGGACCTTGGGTGCCGGGGTCCCGACATCACCCCGTGACGCCACCCGGGGACCCGACCCGAGTCGGGGTCAAGGGGCCGGTAGGGGGAATCGAACCTTGGACCTCCGGTGCCGGGGTCCTGACATCACCCTGTGATGCCTCCCGGGGACCCGACCCGACCTGGGGTTTTTTGGCCGGTATGCAGAAATAGAACCTGGGACCTCGGTGCCAGGGTTCCGACATCACCCTGTGAATCCACCCGGGGACCGGACCCGACCCGGGGTTTTTTGGCCCGTATGCGGAATGGAACCTGGGACCTCGGTGCCGGGGTCCCGACATCACCCTGTGACGCCCCAAGGGGATCCGACCTGACCCGACCCGGGGTTTTTTGGCCGGTATGGGGAATCGAACCTGGGACCTCGGGTGCCGGGGTCCAGACATCACCCTGTGATGCCACCTGGGGACCCGACCCGACCCGGGGTCCCGGGGCCAGTATGGGGAATCGAACGTGGGACCTGTGGTGCCGGGGGCCCGACATCACCCTCTGACGCCAGCCGGGGAAGGGACCCGACCAGGGGTTTTTTGGCACGTATGGGGAATCGAACGTGGGACCTCGGGTGCCGGGGTCCCGACATCACCCTGTGACGCCACCCGGGGACCCGACCCGACCCGGGGTTTTTTGGCCGGTATGCAGAAATGGAACCTGGGACTTCGGTACCGGGGTCCCGATATCACCCTGTGACGCCCCAAGGGTTCCCGATCCAAACCGGGGTCCAAGGGCCTGTATGGGGAATCGAACCTGGGACCTTGGGTGCCGGGGTCCCGACATCACCCTGTGATGCCACCCGGGGACCCAACCCGACCTGACCCTGGGTTTTTTGGCCGGTATGGGGAATCGATCGTGGGACCTCAGGTGCCGGGGTCCCGATATCACCCTGTGACGCCACCCGCGGACCAGACCCGAGCAGGGGTTTTTCGATTGGTATGGGGAATCGAACCCGGGACCTCCGGTGCTGGGGTCCCGACATCACCCTGTGACGCCACCCGGGGACCCAAACCGACCCAGGGTTTTTTGATTGGTATGGGGAATCGAACCTGGGGCCTCGGGTGCCGGGGTCCCGACATCACCCTGTGACGCCAACCGGGGACCAGACCCGACCCGGGGTCAAGGGACCAGTATGGGGAATCGAACGTGGGACCTCGGGTCCGGGGTCCCGACATCACCCTCGGACGCCAACCAGGAACCAGACCCGACCCTGGGTCAAGGGGCCTGTATGGGGAATCGAACCTGGGACCTCGGGTGCCGGGGTCCCGACTTCACCCTGTGACGCCACCCGGGGACCCGACCCGACCCGGGGTCAAGGGGCCGGTATGGGGAATCGAACCCGGGACCTCCGGTGCCGGGGTCCCGACATCACTCTGTGACGCCACCCGGGCACCCGACCCGACCTAGGGTTTTTTGATTGGTATGGGGAATCGAACCTGGGACCTTGGGTTCCAGTGTCGCGACATCCTCCTGTGAGGCCACCCGGGGACCCGACCCGAGTCGGGGTCCAGGGGCCGGTATTGGGAATTGAACCTGGGACCTCGGTGCCGGGGTCCCGACATCACCCTGTGACGCCCCAAGGGGACCCGATCCAAACCGGGGTCCAGGGGCCGGTATGGGGAATCGAACGTGGGACCTCGGGTGCCGGGGTACCGACATCACCCTGTGACGCCCCAAGGGGACCCGACCCGAGCCGGGGTCCAGGGGCCGCTATTGGGAATCGAACCTGGGACCTCGGGTGCCAGGGTCCCGACATCACCCTGTGACGCCAACCGGGGACCAGACCCGACCCGGGGTCCAGGGACCAGTATGGGGAATCGAACGTGGGACCTCGGGTCCGGGGTCCCGACATCACCCTCGGACGCCAACCAGGAACCAGACCCGACCCTGGGTCAAGGGGCCGGTATGGGGAATCGAACCTGGGACCTCGGGTGCCGGGGTCCCGACATCACCCTGTGACGCCACCCGGGGACCCGACCCGACCCGGGGTCAAGGGGCCGGTAGGGGGAATCGAACCCGGGACCTCCGGTGCCGGGGTCCCGACATCACTCTGTGACGCCACCCGGGCACCCGACCCGACCTAGGGTTTTTTGATTGGTATGGGGAATCGAACGTGGGACCTCGGGTGCCAGGGTCCCGACATCACCCTGTGATGCCACCCGGGGACCCAACCCGACCTGACCCGGGGTTTTTTGGCCGGTATGGGGAATCGATCGTGGGACCTTGGGTGCCGGGGTCCCGACATCACCCCGTGACGCCACCCGGGGACCCGACCCGAGTCGGGGTCAAGGGGCCGGTAGGGGGAATCGAACCTTGGACCTCCGGTGCCGGGGTCCTGACATCACCCTGTGATGCCTCCCGGGGACCCGACCCGACCCTTGTTTTTTTGGCCGGTATGCAGAAATAGAACCTGGGACCTCGGTGCCAGGGTTCCGACATCACCCTGTGAATCCACCCGGGGACCGGACCCGACCCGGGGTTTTTTGGCCCGTATGCGGAATGGAACCTGGGACCTCGGTGCCGGGGTCCCGACATCACCCTGTGACGCCCCAAGGGGATCCGACCTGACCCGACCCGGGGTTTTTTGGCCGGTATGGGGAATCGAACCTGGGACCTCGGGTGCCGGGGTCCAGACATCACCCTGTGATGCCACCTGGGGACCCGACCCGACCCGGGGTCCCGGGGCCAGTATGGGGAATCGAACGTGGGACCTGTGGTGCCGGGGGCCCGACATCACCCTCTGACGCCAGCCGGGGAAGGGACCCGACCAGGGGTTTTTTGGCACGTATGGGGAATCGAACGTGGGACCTCGGGTGCCGGGGTCCCGACATCACCCTGTGACGCCACCCGGGGACCCGACCCGACCCGGGGTTTTTTGGCCGGTATGCAGAAATGGAACCTGGGACTTCGGTACCGGGGTCCCGATATCACCCTGTGACGCCCCAAGGGTTCCCGATCCAAACCGGGGTCCAAGGGCCTGTATGGGGAATCGAACCTGGGACCTTGGGTGCCGGGGTCCCGACATCACCCTGTGATGCCACCCGGGGACCCAACCCGACCTGACCCTGGGTTTTTTGGCCGGTATGGGGAATCGATCGTGGGACCTCAGGTGCCGGGGTCCCGACATCACCCTGTGACGCCACCCGCGGACCAGACCCGAGCAGGGGTTTTTTGATTGGTATGGGGAATCGAACCCGGGACCTCCGGTGCTGGGGTCCCGACATCACCCTGTGACGCCACCCGGGGACCCAAACCGACCCAGGGTTTTTTGATTGGTATGGGGAATCGAACCTGGGGCCTCGGGTGCCGGGGTCCCGACTTCACCCTGTGACGCCACCCGGGGACCCGACCCGACCCGGGGTCAAGGGACCAGTATGGGGAATCGAACGTGGGACCTCGGGTCCGGGGTCCCGACATCACCCTCGGACGCCAACCAGGAACCAGACCCGACCCTGGGTCAAGGGGCCGGTATGGGGAATCGAACCCGGGACCTCCGGTGCCGGGGTCCCGACATCACTCTGTGACGCCACCCGGGCACCCGACCCGACCTAGGGTTTTTTGATTGGTATGGGGAATCGAACCTGGGACCTCGGGTTCCAGTGTCGCGACATCCTCCTGTGAGGCCACCCGGGGACCCGACCCGAGTCGGGGTCCAGGGGCCGGTATGGGGAATTGAACCTGGGACCTTGGGTGCCGGGGTCCCGACATCACCCTCTGACGACATCCGGGGACCAGACCGGACCCGGGGTCAAGGAGCCAGTATGGGGAATCGAGCCTGGGACCTCCGGTGCCGGGGTCCTGACATCACCCTGTGACGCCCCAAGGGGACCCGACCCGACCCTTGGTTTTTTGGCCGGTATGCAGAAATGGAACCTGGGACCTCGGTGCCGGGGTCCCGACATCACCCTGTGACGCCCCAAGGGGACCCGACCCGAGCCGGGGTCCAGGGGCCGCTATTGGGAATCGAACCTGGGACCTCGGGTGCCAGGGTCCCGACATCACCCTGTGACGCCAACCGGGGACCAGACCCGACCCGGGGTCCAGGGACCAGTATGGGGAATCGAACGTGGGACCTCGGGTCCGGGGTCCCGACATCACCCTCGGACGCCAACCAGGAACCAGACCCGACCCTGGGTCAAGGGGCCGGTATGGGGAATCGAACCTGGGACCTCGGGTGCCGGGGTCCCGACATCACCCTGTGACGCCACCCGGGGACCCGACCCGACCCGGGGTCAAGGGGCCGGTAGGGGGAATCGAACCCGGGACCTCCGGTGCCGGGGTCCCGACATCACTCTGTGACGCCACCCGGGCACCCGACCCGACCTAGGGTTTTTTGATTGGTATGGGGAATCGAACGTGGGACCTCGGGTGCCAGGGTCCCGACATCACCCTGTGATGCCACCCGGGGACCCAACCCGACCTGACCCGGGGTTTTTTGGCCGGTATGGGGAATCGATCGTGGGACCTTGGGTGCCGGGGTCCCGACATCACCCCGTGACGCCACCCGGGGACCCGACCCGAGTCGGGGTCAAGGGGCCGGTAGGGGGAATCGAACCTTGGACCTCCGGTGCCGGGGTCCTGACATCACCCTGTGATGCCTCCCGGGGACCCGACCCGACCCTTGGTTTTTTGGCCGGTATGCAGAAATAGAACCTGGGACCTCGGTGCCAGGGTTCCGACATCACCCTGTGAATCCACCCGGGGACCGGACCCGACCCGGGGTTTTTTGGCCCGTATGCGGAATGGAACCTGGGACCTCGGTGCCGGGGTCCCGACATCACCCTGTGACGCCCCAAGGGGATCCGACCTGACCCGACCCGGGGTTTTTTGGCCGGTATGGGGAATCGAACCTGGGACCTCGGGTGCCGGGGTCCAGACATCACCCTGTGATGCCACCTGGGGACCCGACCCGACCCGGGGTCCCGGGGCCAGTATGGGGAATCGAACGTGGGACCTGTGGTGCCGGGGGCCCGACATCACCCTCTGACGCCAGCCGGGGAAGGGACCCGACCAGGGGTTTTTTGGCACGTATGGGGAATCGAACGTGGGACCTCGGGTGCCGGGGTCCCGACATCACCCTGTGACGCCACCCGGGGACCCGACCCGACCCGGGGTTTTTTGGCCGGTATGCAGAAATGGAACCTGGGACTTCGGTACCGGGGTCCCGATATCACCCTGTGACGCCCCAAGGGTTCCCGATCCAAACCGGGGTCCAAGGGCCTGTATGGGGAATCGAACCTGGGACCTTGGGTGCCGGGGTCCCGACATCACCCTGTGATGCCACCCGGGGACCCAACCCGACCTGACCCTGGGTTTTTTGGCCGGTATGGGGAATCGATCGTGGGACCTCAGGTGCCGGGGTCCCGATATCACCCTGTGACGCCACCCGCGGACCAGACCCGAGCAGGGGTTTTTCGATTGGTATGGGGAATCGAACCCGGGACCTCCGGTGCTGGGGTCCCGACATCACTCTGTGACGCCACCCGGGGACCCAAACCGACCCAGGGTTTTTTGATTGGTATGGGGAATCGAACCTGGGGCCTCGGGTGCCGGGGTACCGACATCACCCTGTGACGCCAACCGGGGACCAGACCCGACCCGGGGTCAAGGGACCAGTATGGGGAATCGAACGTGGGACCTCGGGTCCGGGGTCCCGACATCACCCTCGGACGCCAACCAGGAACCAGACCCGACCCTGGGTCAAGGGGCCGGTATGGGGAATCGAACCTGGGACCTCGGGTGCCGGGGTCCCGACTTCACCCTGTGACGCCACCCGGGGACCCGACCCGACCCGGGGTCAAGGGGCCGGTAGGGGGAATCGAACCCGGGACCTCCGGTGCCGGGGTCCCGACATCACTCTGTGACGCCACCCGGGCACCCGACCCGACCTAGGGTTTTTTGATTGGTATGGGGAATCGAACCTGGGACCTCGGGTTCCAGTGTCGCGACATCCTCCTGTGAGGCCACCCGGGGACCCGACCCGAGTCGGGGTCCAGGGGCCGGTATGGGGAATTGAACCTGGGACCTTGGGTGCCGGGGTCCCGACATCACCCTCTGACGACATCCGGGGACCCGACCGGACCCGGGGTCAAGGAGCCAGTATGGGGAATCGAGCCTGGGACCTCCGGTGCCGGGGTCCTGACATCACCCTGTGATGCCTCCCGGGGACCCGACCCGACCCTTGGTTTTTTGGCCGGTATGCAGAAATGGAACCTGGGACCTCGGTGCCGGGGTCCCGACATCACCCTGTGACGCCCCAAGGGGACCCGATCCAAACCGGGGTCCAGGGGCCGGTATGGGGAATCGAACGTGGGACCTCGGGTGCCGGGGTACCGACATCACCCTGTGACGCCCCAAGGGGACCCGACCCGAGCCGGGGTCCAGGGGCCGCTATTGGGAATCGAACCTGGGACCTCGGGTGCCAGGGTCCCGACATCACCCTGTGACGCCAACCGGGGACCAGACCCGACCCGGGGTCCAGGGACCAGTATGGGGAATCGAACGTGGGACCTCGGGTCCGGGGTCCCGACATCACCCTCGGACGCCAACCAGGAACCAGACCCGACCCTGGGTCAAGGGGCCGGTATGGGGAATCGAACCTGGGACCTCGGGTGCCGGGGTCCCGACATCACCCTGTGATGCCACCCGGGGACCCGACCCGACCCGGGGTCAAGGGGCCGGTAGGGGGAATCGAACCCGGGACCTCCGGTGCCGGGGTCCCGACATCACTCTGTGACGCCACCCGGGCACCCGACCCGACCTAGGGTTTTTTGATTGGTATGGGGAATCGAACGTGGGACCTCGGGTGCCAGGGTCCCGACATCACCCTGTGATGCCACCCGGGGACCCAACCCGACCTGACCCGGGGTTTTTTGGCCGGTATGGGGAATCGATCGTGGGACCTTGGGTGCCGGGGTCCCGACATCACCCCGTGACGCCACCCGGGGACCCGACCCGAGTCGGGGTCAAGGGGCCGGTAGGGGGAATCGAACCTTGGACCTCCGGTGCCGGGGTCCTGACATCACCCTGTGATGCCTCCCGGGGACCCGACCCGACCCTTGGTTTTTTGGCCGGTATGCAGAAATAGAACCTGGGACCTCGGTGCCAGGGTTCCGACATCACCCTGTGAATCCACCCGGGGACCGGACCCGACCCGGGGTTTTTTGGCCCGTATGCGGAATGGAACCTGGGACCTCGGTGCCGGGGTCCCGACATCACCCTGTGACGCCCCAAGGGGATCCGACCTGACCCGACCCGGGGTTTTTTGGCCGGTATGGGGAATCGAACCTGGGACCTCGGGTGCCGGGGTCCAGACATCACCCTGTGATGCCACCTGGGGACCCGACCCGACCCGGGGTCCCGGGGCCAGTATGGGGAATCGAACGTGGGACCTGTGTTGCCGGGGGCCCGACATCACCCTCTGACGCCAGCCGGGGAAGGGACCCGACCAGGGGTTTTTTGGCACGTATGGGGAATCGAACGTGGGACCTCGGGTGCCGGGGTCCCGACATCACCCTGTGACGCCACCCGGGGACCCGACCCGACCCGGGGTTTTTTGGCCGGTATGCAGAAATGGAACCTGGGACTTCGGTACCGGGGTCCCGATATCACCCTGTGACGCCCCAAGGGTTCCCGATCCAAACCGGGGTCCAAGGGCCTGTATGGGGAATCGAACCTGGGACCTTGGGTGCCGGGGTCCCGACATCACCCTGTGATGCCACCCGGGGACCCAACCCGACCTGACCCTGGGTTTTTTGGCCGGTATGGGGAATCGATCGTGGGACCTCAGGTGCCGGGGTCCCGACATCACCCTGTGACGCCACCCGCGGACCAGACCCGAGCAGGGGTTTTTTGATTGGTATGGGGAATCGAACCCGGGACCTCCGGTGCTGGGGTCCCGACATCACCCTGTGACGCCACCCGGGGACCCAAACCGACCCAGGGTTTTTTGATTGGTATGGGGAATCGAACCTGGGGCCTCGGGTGCCGGGGGTACCGACATCACCCTGTGACGCCAACCGGGGACCAGACCCGACCCGGGGTCAAGGGACCAGTATGGGGAATCGAACGTGGGACCTCGGGTCCGGGGTCCCGACATCACCCTCGGACGCCAACCAGGAACCAGACCCGACCCTGGGTCAAGGGGCCGGTATGGGGAATCGAACCTGGGACCTCGGGTGCCGGGGTCCCGACTTCACCCTGTGACGCCACCCGGGGACCCGACCCGACCCGGGGTCAAGGGGCCGGTATGGGGAATCGAACCCGGGACCTCCGGTGCCGGGGTCCCGACATCACTCTGTGACGCCACCCGGGCACCCGACCCGACCTAGGGTTTTTTGATTGGTATGGGGAATCGAACCTGGGACCTCGGGTTCCAGTGTCGCGACATCCTCCTGTGAGGCCACCCGGGGACCCGACCCGAGTCGGGGTCCAGGGGCCGGTATGGGGAATTGAACCTGGGACCTTGGGTGCCGGGGTCCCGACATCACCCTCTGACGACATCCGGGGACCAGACCGGACCCGGGGTCAAGGAGCCAGTATGGGGAATCGAGCCTGGGACCTCCGGTGCCGGGGTCCTGACATCACCCTGTGATGCCTCCCAGGGACCCGACCCGACCCTTGGTTTTTTGGCCGGTATGCAGAAATGGAACCTGGGACCTCGGTGCCGGGGTCCCGACATCACCCTGTGACGCCCCAAGGGGACCCGACCCGACCCGGGGTCCAGGGGCCGCTATTGGGAATCGAACCTGGGACCTCGGGTGCCAGGGTCCCGACATCACCCTGTGACGCCAACCGGGGACCAGACCCGACCCGGGGTCCAGGGACCAGTATGGGGAATCGAACGTGGGACCTCGGGTCCGGGGTCCCGACATCACCCTCGGACGCCAACCAGGAACCAGACCCGACCCTGGGTCAAGGGGCCGGTATGGGGAATCGAACCTGGGACCTCGGGTGCCGGGGTCCCGACATCACCCTGTGACGCCACCCGGGGACCCGACCCGACCCGGGGTCAAGGGGCCGGTAGGGGGAATCGAACCCGGGACCTCCGGTGCCGGGGTCCCGACATCACTCTGTGACGCCACCCGGGCACCCGACCCGACCTAGGGTTTTTTGATTGGTATGGGGAATCGAACGTGGGACCTCGGGTGCCAGGGTCCCGACATCACCCTGTGATGCCACCCGGGGACCCAACCCGACCTGACCCGGGGTTTTTTGGCCGGTATGGGGAATCGATCGTGGGACCTTGGGTGCCGGGGTCCCGACATCACCCCGTGACGCCACCCGGGGACCCGACCCGAGTCGGGGTCAAGGGGCCGGTAGGGGGGATCGAACCTTGGACCTCCGGTGCCGGGGTCCTGACATCACCCTGTGATGCCTCCCGGGGACCCGACCCGACCCTTGGTTTTTTGGCCGGTATGCAGAAATAGAACCTGGGACCTCGGTGCCAGGGTTCCGACATCACCCTGTGAATCCACCCGGGGACCGGACCCGACCCGGGGTTTTTTGGCCCGTATGCGGAATGGAACCTGGGACCTCGGTGCCGGGGTCCCGACATCACCCTGTGACGCCCCAAGGGGATCCGACCTGACCTGACCCGGGGTTTTTTGGCCGGTATGGGGAATCGAACCTGGGACCTCGGGTGCCGGGGTCCAGACATCACCCTGTGATGCCACCTGGGGACCCGACCCGACCCGGGGTCCCGGGGCCAGTATGGGGAATCGAACGTGGGACCTGTGGTGCCGGGGGCCCGACATCACCCTCTGACGCCAGCCGGGGAAGGGACCCGACCAGGGGTTTTTTGGCACGTATGGGGAATCGAACGTGGGACCTCGGGTGCCGGGGTCCCGACATCACCCTGTGACGCCACCCGGGGACCCGACCCGACCCGGGGTTTTTTGGCCGGTATGCAGAAATGGAACCTGGGACTTCGGTACCGGGGTCCCGATATCACCCTGTGACGCCCCAAGGGTTCCCGATCCAAACCGGGGTCCAAGGGCCTGTATGGGGAATCGAACCTGGGACCTTGGGTGCCGGGGTCCCGACATCACCCTGTGATGCCACCCGGGGACCCAACCCGACCTGACCCTGGGTTTTTTGGCCGGTATGGGGAATCGATCGTGGGACCTCAGGTGCCGGGGTCCCGACATCACCCTGTGACGCCACCCGCGGACCAGACCCGAGCAGGGGTTTTTTGATTGGTATGGGGAATCGAACCCGGGACCTCCGGTGCTGGGGTCCCGACATCACCCTGTGACGCCACCCGGGGACCCAAACCGACCCAGGGTTTTTTGATTGGTATGGGGAATCGAACCTGGGGCCTCGGGTGCCGGGGGTACCGACATCACCCTGTGACGCCAACCGGGGACCAGACCCGACCCGGGGTCAAGGGACCAGTATGGGGAATCGAACGTGGGACCTCGGGTCCGGGGTCCCGACATCACCCTCGGACGCCAACCAGGAACCAGACCCGACCCTGGGTCAAGGGGCCGGTATGGGGAATCGAACCTGGGACCTCGGGTGCCGGGGTCCCGACTTCACCCTGTGACGCCACCCGGGGACCCGACCCGACCCGGGGTCAAGGGGCCGGTATGGGGAATCGAACCCGGGACCTCCGGTGCCGGGGTCCCGACATCACTCTGTGACGCCACCCGGGCACCCGACCCGACCTAGGGTTTTTTGATTGGTATGGGGAATCGAACCTGGGACCTCGGGTTCCAGTGTCGCGACATCCTCCTGTGAGGCCACCCGGGGACCCGACCCGAGTCGGGGTCCAGGGGCCGGTATGGGGAATTGAACCTGGGACCTTGGGTGCCGGGGTCCCGACATCACCCTCTGACGACATCCGGGGACCAGACCGGACCCGGGGTCAAGGAGCCAGTATGGGGAATCGAGCCTGGGACCTCCGGTGCCGGGGTCCTGACATCACCCTGTGATGCCTCCCGGGGACCCGACCCGACCCTTGGTTTTTTGGCCGGTATGCAGAAATGGAACCTGGGACCTCGGTGCCGGGGTCCCGACATCACCCTGTGACGCCCCAAGGGGACCCGATCCAAACCGGGGTCCAGGGGCCGGTATGGGGAATCGAACGTGGGACCTCGGGTGCCGGGGTACCGACATCACCCTGTGACGCCACCCGGGGACCCGACCTGAGCCGGGGTCCAGGGGCCGCTATTGGGAATCGAACCTGGGACCTCGGGTGCCAGGGTCCCGACATCACCCTGTGATGCCAACCGGGGACCAGACCCGACCCGGGGTCCAGGGACCAGTATGGGGAATCGAACCTGGGACCTCGGGTCCGGGGTCCCGACATCACCCTCGGACGCCAACCAGGAACCAGACCCGACCCGGGGTCAAGGGGCCGGTATGGGGAATCGTACCTGGGACCTCGGGTGCCGGGGTCCCGACATCACTCTGTGACGCCACCCGGGCACCCGACCCGACCCAGGGTTTTTTGATTGGTATGGGGAATCGATCCTGGGACCTCGGGTTCCAGTGTCGAGACATCCTCCTGTGACGGCACCCGGGGACCCGACCCGACCCGGGGTCCAGGGGCCGGTATGGGGAATTGAACCTGGGACCTTGGGTGCCGGGGTCCCGACATCACCCTCTGACGACATCCGGGGACCCGACCGGACCCGGGGTCAAGGAGCCAGTATGGGGAATCGAGCCTGGGACCTCCGGTGCCGGGGTCCTGACATCACCCTGTGACGCCACCCTGGGAGCCGACCTGACCCGACCCGGGTTTTCTTGGCCGGTATGGGGAATGGAACCTGGGACCTCGGGTGCCGGGGTCCCGACATCACCCTGTGTCGCCACCCGGGGACCCGACCCGAGCCGGGGTCAAGGGGCCGGTAGGTGGAATCGAACCTGGGACCTCGGGTGCCGGGGTCCCGACATCACTCTGTGACGCCACCCGGGCACCCGACCCGACCCAGGGTTTTTTGATTGGTATGGGGAATCGAACCTGGGACCTCGGGTTCCAGTGTCGCGACATCCTCCTGTGACGCCACCCGGGGACCCGACCCGAGCAGGGGTCCAGGGGCCGGTATGGGGAATTGAACCTGGGACCTTGGGTGCCAGGGTTCCGACATCACCCTGTGACGCCACCCGGGGACCCGACCCGACCCGGGATTTTTTGGTCGGTATGGGGAATGGAACCTGGGACCTCGGTGCCGGGGTCCCGACATCCTCCTGTGACGCCAAGCGGGGACTAAACCTGACCCAGGGTTTTTTGTCCAGTATGGGGAATCGAACCTGGGGCCTCGGGTGCCGGGGTCCCGACATCACCCTCTGACGCCAACCGGGAACCCGACCTGACCCGGGGTCAAGGGGCCAGTATGGGGAATCGAACGTGGGACCTCGTGTGCCGGGTTCCCGACATCACCCTGTGACGGCACCCAGGGACCCGACCTGACCCGACACGGAGTTTTTTGGCCGGTATGGGGAATCGATCCTGGGACCTCGGGTGCCAGGGTTCCGACATCACACTCTGATGACATCCGGGGACCTGACCGGACCCGGGGTCAAGGAGCCAGTATGGGGAATCGAACCTGGGACCTCCGGTGCCGGGGTCTTGACATCACCCTGTGATGCCAAGCGGGTCCCGACCCGACCCTTGGTTTTTTGGCCGGTATGCATAAATGGAACCTGGGACCTCGGTGCCGGGGTCCCGACATCACCCTGTGACGCCACCCGGGGACCCGATCCAAACCGGGGTCCAGGGGCCGGTATGGGGAATCGAACCTGGGACCTCGGGTGCCACGGTTCCGACATCACCCTCTGACGCCTCCTGGGGACGCGACCCGACCCGGGGTTTTTTGGCTGGTATGCGGAATGGAACCTGGGACCTCGGTGCCGCGGTCCCGATATCACCCTGTGACGCCCCAAGGGGACCCGAACTGACCTGACCCGGGTTTTTTTGGCCGTTATGGGGAATCGAACCTGGGACCTTGGGTGCCGGGGTCCCGACATCACCCTGTGACGCCATCTGGGGACCCGACCCGACCCAGGGTCAAGGGGCCGGTATGGGGAATCGAACCTGGGACCTCCGGTGCCGGGGTCCCGACATCACTCTGTGACGCCACCCGGGCACCCAACCCGACCCAGGGTTTTTTGATTGGTATGGGGAATCGAACGTGGGACCTCGGGTGCCGGGGTCCCGACATCACCCTGTGACGCCACCCGGGGACCCGACGCGACCCGGGGTTTTTTGGCCGGTATGGGGAATGGAACCTGGGACCTCGGGTGCCGGGGTCCTAACATCACCCTGTGACGCCACCCGGGAACCCGACCCGACCTGGGGTTTTTTGGCCGGTATGGGTAATCGAACCTGGGACCTCGGTGCCGGGGTCCCGACATCACCCTGTGACGCCCCAAGGGGACCCAACCTGACCCGACCAGGGTTTTTTTGGCCAGTATGGTGAATCGATCCTGGGACCTCGGGTGCCAGGGTTCCGACATCACCCTGTGACGGCACCCGGGGACCCGACCCGAAATGGGGTTTTTTGTATGGTATGGGGAATGCAACCTGAGACCTCGTTGCCGGGGTCCCAACATCACCCTGTGATGCGACCCTAGGACCCGACCCGACCAGGGGTCTAGGGGCCAGTATGGGGAATGGAACCTGTGACCTCGGGTGCCGGGGACCTGACATCACCCTGTGATGCCACCCGGGGACCCAACCGGACCCGACCCGGAGTTTTGTGGCCGGCATGCGGAATCGAACCTGGGCCCTCGTGTACCGGGGTCCCGACATCACCCTGTGACGCCAACCGGGAACCCGACCTGACCCGGAGTCAAGGGGCCGGTTTGGGGAATCGAACGTGGGACTTTGGGTGCTCGGGTCCCGACATCACCCTCTGACGCCACCCAGGGACCAGACGCGACCCGGAGTCAAGGGGCCGGTGTGGGGAATCGAACGTGGGACTTTGGGTGCCGGGATCCCGACATCACCCTCTGACGCCAACCGGGAACTCTACCCGACCCGGAGTCAAGGGGCCGGTATGGGGTATTGAACGTGGGACTTTGGGTGCCGGGGTCCTGACATCACCCTCTGATGCCACCAGGGGACCCGACCCGACCCGGGGTCAAGGGGCCGTTATGGGGAATCGAACGTGGGACCTCGGGTGCCGGGGTCCTGACATCACCCTGTGAGGACAGCCGGGGACCAGACCCAACACAGGGATTTTTGGCCTGTTTGTGGAATAGAACCTGGGACCTCGGGTGCCGGGGTCCCGACATCACCCTGTGACGCCCCAAGGGGACCCGACCCGACCCAGGGTTTTTTGGCCGTTATGGGGAATCAAACCTGGGACCTCGGGAACCAGTGTCGCAACATCCTCTTGTGACGCCACCCGGGGACCGGACCCGACCCGGGGTTTTTTGGCCGGTATGGGGAATCGAACGTGGGACCTCGGGTGCCGGGGTCCCGACATCACCCTCTGACGCCAACCGGGAACCTAACGCGACCCGGGGTCAAGGGGCCGGTATGGGGAATCCAACCTGGGACCTCGGGTGCCGGCGTCCTGACATCACCCTGTGACGCCACCCGGGGAACCGACCCGACCCAGGGTTTTTTGAATGGTATGGGGAATCGAACGTGGGACCTCGGGTGCCGGGGTCCCGACATCACCCTGTGACGCCACCCGGGGACCCGACCCAACACAGGGATTTTTGGCCGGTATGTGGAATCGAACCTGGGACCTCGGGTGCCGGGGTCCCGACATCACCCTGTGACGCCACCCGGGGACCCAACCCGACCTGGGGTCAAGGGGCCTGTATGGGGAATCGAATGTGGGACCTCGGGTGCCGGGGTCCCGACATCACCCTCTGACGCCACCCGGAGACCCGTCCCGACCCGCGGTTTTTTGGCCGGTATCGGGAATTGAACCTGGGGCCTCGGGTGCCGGGGTCCCGACATCACCCTCTGACGCCACCCGGAGACCCGACGCGACCCAGGGTTTTTTGGCCGGTATGGGGAATCGAACCTGGGACCTCGGTTGCAGGGGTCCCGACATCACCCTGTGACGCCACCCGGGGACCCGACGCGACCCAGGGTTTTTTGGCCGGTATGGGGAATCGAACCTGGGACCTCGCGTGCCGGGGTCCCGACATCACCCTGTGGCGCCACGCGGGGACCCGACACGACCCAGGGTTTTTTGGCCGGTATGGGGAATCGAACGTGGGACCTCCGGTGCCGGGGTCCCGACATCACCCTGTGACGCCACCCGGAGACCCGACCCGACCCGGGGTTTTTTGGCCGGTATGGGGAATCGAACATTGGACCTAGGTTGCCAGGGTCCCGACATCAACATGTGACGCCACCAGGGTACCCGTCCCTAACTAGGGTTTTTTTGCCTGGTATGGGGAATCGAACGTGGGACCTCGGGTGCCGGGGTCCCGACATCACCCTGTGACGCCACCCGGGGACCAGACGCGACCCGGGGTTTTTGGCCGGTATGGGGAATGGAACGTGGGACCTCGCGTGCCGGGGTCCAGACATCACCCTGTAACGCCACTCGGGGACCTGACCCGACCTAGGGTTTTTTTGCTGGTAGGCGGAATCGAACGTGGGACCTCGGGTGCCGGGGTCCTGACATCACCCTCTGACGCCACCCGGGGACCCGACCCGACCCGTGGTTTTTTGGCCGGTATGGGGAATCGAACCTGCGACCTTGGGTGCCAGGGTCCCGACATCACCCTGTGACGCCACGCGGGGACCCGACCCGACCCGGGGTTTTTTGGTCGGTATGGGGAATCGAACGTGGGGCCTCAGGTGCCGGGGTCCCGACATCACCCTGTGACGCCACCCGGGGACCCGACCCGAAACGGGGTCCAGGGGCCAGTATGGGGAATCGAACGTGGGACCTCGGGTGCCGGGGTCCCGACATCACCCTGTGACGCCACCCGGGGACCTGACCCGACCCGGGGTTTTTTGTCCGTTATGGGGAATCGAAGGTGGGACCTCGGGTGCCAGGGTCCCGACATCACCCTGTGACGCCACCCGGGGACCCGACCCGACCCGGAGTCTAATGGCCGATATGGGGTATCGAACGTGGGACCTCAGTTGCCGGGGTCCCGACATCACCCTGTGACGCCACCCGGGGACCCGACCCGAGTCGGGGTCAAGGGGCCGGTATGGGGAATCGAACGTGGGATCTCGGGTGCCGGGGTCCCGACATCACCCTGTGACGCCACCCGGGGACCCGACCCGAGTCGCCGTTTTATGGCCGGTATGGGAAATGGATTCTGGGCCCTCTGGTGCCAGGGTCCCGATATCATCCTGTGACGCCACGTGGGGACCCGATCCGACCCGGGGTTTTTTGGCCGGTATGGGGAATCGAACCTGGGACCTCGGGTGCCGGGGTCCTGACATCACCCTGTGACGCCACCCGGGGAACCGACCCGACCCGGGGTTTTTTGGCTCATAAGGGGAATCGAACGTGGGACCTCGGGTGCCGGGGTCCAGACATCACCCTGTGACGCCACCCGGGGACCCGACCCGACCCAGTATTTTTTGATTGGTATGGCGAATCAAACCTGGGACCTCGGGTGCCGGGGTCCCGACATCACCCTCTGACGCCACCCGGGGACCTGACCCGACTCGGTGTTTTTTGGCCGGTATGGGGAATGGAACCTGGGACCTCTGGTGCCGGGGTCCCAATATCACCCTGTGACGCCACCCGGGGACCCGACCCGACCTGGGGTTCTTTGCCTGGTATGGGGAATCAAACCTGGGACCTCGCGTGCCTGGGTCCCGACATCACCCTGTGACGCCACCCGGGGACCTGACGCGACCCGGGTTCCAAGGGCTGTTATGGGGAATCCAACCTGGGACATTCGGTGTCGGGGTCCCGACATCACCCTGTGACGCCATCCGGGGACCAGACTCGACTCAGGGTTTTTTAATTGGTATGGGAAATCGAACCTGGGACCTCGGGTGTCAGGGTCCCGACATCACCCTGTGACGCCACCCCGGGACCCGACCCGACCCGGGGTTTTTTGGCCGGTATGGGGAGTGGAACCTGGGACCTCGGTGCTGGGGTCCCGACATCACCCTGTGACGCCACCCGGGGACCCGACCCGACCCGTGTTTTTTTGGCCGTTATGGGGAATGGAACCTGGGACCTCGCTTGCCGGGGTCCCGACATCACCCTGTGACGCCAATCGGTGACCCGACCAGACCCGATCCGGGGTTTTTTGTCCGTTATGGGCAATCGAACCTGGGACCTCGGGTGCCGGGGTCCCGACATCACCCTGTGACGCCACCCGGGGACCCGACCCGAGTCGCCGTTTTATGGCCGGTATGGGAAATGGATTCTGGGCCCTCGGGTACCAGGGTCCCGATATCATCCTGTGACGCCACGTGGGGACCCGATCTGACCCGGGGTTTTTTGTCCGGTACGGGGAATCGAACGTGGGACCTCGGGTGCCGGGGTCCCGACATCACCCTCTGACGCCAACCGGGAACCGAACGCAACCCGGGGTCAAGGGGCCGGTATGGGGAATCGAACGTGGGACCTCGGGTGCCGGGGTCCTGACATCACCCTGTGACGCCACCCGGGGAACCGACCCGACCCAGGGTTTTTTGATTGGTATGGGGAATCGAACGTGGGACCTCGGGTGCCGGGGTCCCGACACCACCATGTGATGCCACCCGGGGACCAGACTCGACCCAGGGTTTTTTAATTGGTATGGGAAATCGAACCTGGGACCTCGGGTGCCAGGGTCCCGACATCACCCTGTGATGTCACCCGGGGACCCGACCCGACCCGGGGTTTTTTGGCCGGTATGGGGAATGGAACCTGGGACCTCGGTGGTGGGGTCCCGACATCACCCTGTGACGCCACCCGGGGACCCGACCCGACCCGTGTTTTTTTGTCTGTTATGGGGAATGGAACCTGGGACCTCTCTTGCCGGGGTCCCGATATCACCCTGTGACGCCACCCGGGGACGCGACCAGACCCGATCCGGGGTTTTTTGTCCGTTATGGGGAACCGAACGTGGGACCTCGGGTGCCGGGGTCCCGACATCACCCTGTGACGCCACCCGGGGACCCGACCAGACCCGATCCGGGGTTTTTTGTCCGGTACGGGGAATCGAACGTGGGACCTCGGGTGCTGGGGTCCCGACATCACCCTCTGACGCCAACCGGGAACCGAACGCGACCCTTGACGCCACGCGGGGACCCGACCCGAGCCGGGGTCAAGGGGCCGGTATGGGGAATCGAACCTGGGACCACGGGTGCCACGGTCCCGACATCACCCTGTGACGCCACCCGGGGACCCGATCTGACACGGGGTTTTTTGGCTGGTAAGGGGAATCGAACCTGGGACCTCGCGTGCCAGGGTCCCGACATCACCCTGTGACGCCACCCGGGGACCCGACCCGAGTCGCCGTTTTATGGCCTGTATGGGAAATGGATTCTGGGCCCTCTGGTGCCAGGGTCCCGATATCATCCTGTGACGCCACGTGGGGACCCGATCCGACCCGGGGTTTTTTGGCCGGTATGGGGAATCGAACGTGGGACCTCGGGTGCCGGGGTCCCGACATCACCCTGTGACGCTAACCGGGAACCGAACGCGACCCGGGGTCAAGGGGCCGGTATGGGGAATCGAACGTGGGACCTCGGGTGCCGGGGTCCCGACATCACCCTGTGACGCCACCCGGGGACCCGACCCGACCCGGGGTTTTTTGGCCGGTATGGGGAATCGAACCTGGGACCTCGGGTGCCGGGGTCCTGACATCACCCTGTGACGCCACCCGGGGAACCGACCCGACCCGGGGTTTTTTGGCTCATAAGGGGAATCGAACGTGGGACCTCGGGTGCCGGGGTCCTGACATCACCCTGTGACGCCACCCGGGGAACCGACCCGACCTGGTGTTTTTTGATTGGTATGGGGAATCGAACGTGGGACCTCGGGTGCCGGGGTCCCGACATCACCCTGTGACGCCCCAAGGGGGACCCGACCCAACACAGGGATTTTTGGCCGGTATGTGGAATCAAACCTGGGACCTCGGGTGCCGGGGTCCCGACATCACCCTGTGACGCCACCCGGGGACCAGACTCGACCCAGGGTTTTTTAATTGGTATGGGAAATCGAACCTGGGACCTCGGGTGTCAGGGTCCCGACATCACCCTGTGATGCCACCCGGGGACCCGACCCGAGCCAGGGTTTTTTGGCCGGTATGGGGAATGGAACCTGGGACCTCGGTGGTGGGGTCCCGACATCACCCTGTGACGCCACCCGGGGACCCGACCCGACCCGTGTTTTTTTGTCTGTTATGGGGAATGGAACCTGGGACCTCTCTTGCCGGGGTCCCGACATCACCCTGTGACGCTACCCGGGGACGCGACCAGACCCGATCCGGGGTTTTTTGTCCGTTATGGGGAACCGAACGTGGGACCTCGGGTGCCGGGGTCCCGACATCACCCTGTGACGCCACCCGGGGACCCGACCAGACCCGATCCGGGGTTTTTTGTCCGGTACGGGGAATCGAACGTGGGACCTCGGGTGCTGGGGTCCCGACATCACCCTCTGACGCCAACCGGGAACCGAACGCGACCCGGGGTCAAGGGGCCGGTATGGGGAATCGAACGTGGGACCTCGGGTGCCGGGGTCCCGACATCACCCTCTGACGCCAGCCGGGGACCCGACCCGACCCGGGGTTTTTTGGCCGGTATGGGGAATCGAACCTGGGACCTCCGGTGCCGGGGTCCTGACATCACCCTGTGACGCCACCCGGGGAACCGACCCGACCTGGGGTTTTTTGATTGCTATGGGGAATCGAACGTGGGACCTCGGGTGCCGGGGTCCCGACATCACCCTGTGACGCCCCAAGGGGGACCCGACCCAACACAGGAATTTTTGGCCGGTATGTGGAATCAAACCTGGGACCTCGGGTGCCGGGGTCCCGACATCACCCTGTGATGCCACGCAGGAAACCAGACTCGACCCAGGGTTTTTTAATTGGTATGGGAAATCGAACCTGGGACCTCGGGTGTCAGGGTCCCGACATCACCCTGTGACGCCACCCGGGGACCCGACCCGACCCGGGGTTTTTTGGCCGGTATGGGGAATGGAACCTGGGACCTCGGTGCTGGGGTCCCGACATCACCCTGTGACGCCACCCGGGGACCCGACCCGACCCGTGTTTTTTTGGCCGTTATGGGGAATGGAACCTGGGACCTCGCTTGCCGGGGTCCCGACATCACCCTGTGACGCCACCCGGGGACCCGATCCGATCCGATCTGGGGTTTTTTGGCCGTTATGGGGAATCGAACGTGGGACCTCGGGTGCCGGGGTCCCGACATCACCCTGTGACGCCACCCGGTGACCCGACCCGAATCGCCGTTTTATGGCCGGTACAGGGAATGGAAGCTGCGACCTCGGGTGCCGGGGTCCCGACATCACCCTGTGACGCCACCCGGGGACCCGACCCGACCCGAGCCCCTGTTTTTTGGAGGGAATGGGGAATCGAACCTGGGCCCTCCGGTGCCGGGGTCCCGACATCACCCTGTGATGCCACCCGGGGACCCGACCCGAGCCGCGATTTTATGGCCGGTATGGGGAATGGAACCTGGTACCTCGGGTGCCAGGGTCCCGACATCATCCTGTGACGCCACCCGGGGACCCTATCCGACCCGGGGTTTTTTGATTGGTACGGGGAATCGAACCTGTGACCTCGGGTGCCAGGGTCTCAACATCACTCTGTGACGCCACCTGGGGACAATACCCGAAACAGGGTTTTTTGGCCGGTATGGGGAATCGAACATGGGACCTCGGGTGCCGGGGTCCCTACATCACTCTGACGCCACCCGGAGATCCGACCCGACCCAGGGTTTTTTGATTGGTATGGGGAATCGAACGTGGGACCTCGGGTGCCGGGGAGCCAACATCACCCTGTGATGCCACCCGGGGACCTGACCCGACCAGGGGTCCAGGGGCCGGTATGGGGAATGGAACCTGCGACCTAAGGTGCCGGGGTCCCGACATCACCCTTGACGCCACGCGGGGACCCGACCCGAGCCGGGGTCAAGGGGCCGGTATGGGGAATCGAACCTGGGACCACGGGTGCCACGGTCCCAACATCACCCTGTGACGCCACCCGGGGACCCGATCTGACATGGGGTTTTTTGGCTGGTAAGGGGAATCGAACGTGGGACCTCGGGTGCCGGGGTCCCGACATCACCCTGTGACGCCACGCGGGGACCCGACCCGAGTCGGGGTCCAGGGGCCGGTATGGGGAATCGAACCTGGGACCTCGGGTGAAGGGGTCCTGACATCATCCTGTGATGCCACCCGGGGACCCGACCCGACCCGGGGTCCAGGGGCCGTTATGGGGAATCGAACTTGGGACCTCTGGTGCCGGGGTCGCGACATCACCCTATGACGCCACCCGGGGACCCGACCTGACCCGTGGCCCAGGGGCCGTTATGGGGAATTGAACCTGGCACCTCAGTTGCGGGGGTCCCGACATCACCCTGTGACGCCACCCGGGAACCCGACCCGACCCGGGGTCCAGGGGCCGTTATGGGGAATCGAACGTGGGACCTCGGGTGCCGGGGTCCTGACATCACCCTGTGAGGACAGCCGGGGACCCGACCCAACACAGGGATTTTTGGCCTGTATGTGGAATAGAACCTGGGACCTCGGGTGCCGGGGTCCCTACATCACCCTGTGACGCCACCCGCGGACCAGACCCGACCAAGGGTTTTTTGGCCGTTATGGGGAATCAAACCTGGGACCTCGGGAACCAGTGTCGCAACATCCTCTTGTGACGCCACCCGGGGACCGGACCCGACCCGGGGTTTTTTGGCCGGTATGGGGAATCGAACGTGGGACCTCGGGTGCCGGGGTCCCGACATCACCCTCTGACGCCAACCGGGAACCTAACGCGACCCGGGGTCAAGGGGCCGGTATGGGGAATCCAACCTGGGATCTCGGGTGCCGGCGTCCTGACATCACCCTGTGACGCCACCCGGGGAACCGACCCGACCCAGGGTTTTTTGAATGGTATGGGGAATCGAACGTGGGACCTCGGGTGCCGGGGTCCCGACATCACCCTGTGACACCACCCGGGGACCCGACCCAACACAGGGATTTTTGGCCGGTATGTGGAATCGAACCTGGGACCTCGGGTGCCGGGGTCCCGACATCACCCTGTGACGCCACCCGGGGACCCAACCCGACCTGGGGTCAAGGGGCCTGTATGGGGAATCGAACGTGGGACCTCGGGTGCCGGGGTCCCGACATCACCCTCTGACGCCACCCGGAGACCCGACCCGACCCGCGGTTTTTTGGCCGGTATCGGGAATCGAACCTGGGGCCTCGGGTGCCGGGGTCCCGACATCACCCTGTGACGCCACCCGGGGACCCGACCCGACCTGGGGTTTTTTGGCCGGTATGGGGAATCGAACCTGGGACCTCGGTTGCAGGGGTCCCGACATCACCCTGTGACGCCACCCGGGGACCCGACGCGACCCAGGGTTTTTTGGCCGGTATGGGGAATCGAATCTGGGACCTCGGGTGCCGGGGTCCCGACATCACCCTGTGGTGCCACGCGGGGACCCGACACGACCCAGGGTTTTTTGGCCGGTATGGGGAATCGAACGTGGGACCTCGGGTGCCGGGGTCCCGACATCACCCTGTGACGCCACCCGGAGACCCGACCCGACCCGGGGTTTTTTGGCCGGTATGGGGAATCGAACATTGGACCTAGGTTGCCAGGGTCCCGACATCAACATGTGACGCCACCAGGGTACCCGTCCCTAACTAGGGTTTTTTTGCCTGGTATGGGGAATCGAACGTGGGACCTCGGGTGCCGGGGTCCCGACATCACCCTGTGACGCCACCCGGGGACCAGACGCGACCCGGGGTTTTTGGCCGGTATGGGGAATGGAACGTGGGACCTCGCGTGCCGGGGTCCAGACATCACCCTGTAACGCCACTCGGGGACCTGACCCGACCTAGGGTTTTTTTGCTGGTAGGCGGAATCGAACGTGGGACCTCGGGTGCCGGGGTCCTGACATCACCCTCTGACGCCACCCGGGGACCCGACCCGACCCGTGGTTTTTTGGCCGGTATGGGGAATCGAACCTGCGACCTTGGGTGCCAGGGTCCCGACATCACCCTGTGACGCCACGCGGGGACCCGACCCGACCCGGGGTTTTTTGGCCGGTATGGGGAATGGAACCTGGGACCTCTGGTGCCGGGGTCCCAATATCACCCTGTGACGCCACCCGGGGACCCGACCCGACCTGGGGTTCTTTGCCTGGTATGGGGAATCAAACCTGGGACCTCGCGTGCTGGGGTCCCGACATCACCCTGTGACGCCACCCGGGGACCTGACGCGACCCGGGTTCCAAGGGCTGTTATGGGGAATCCAACCTGGGACATTCGGTGTCGGGGTCCCGACATCACCCTGTGACGCCACCCGGGGACCAGACTCGACCCAGGGTTTTTTAATTGGTATGGGAAATCGAACCTGGGACCTCGGGTGTCAGGGTCCCGACATCACCCTGTGACGCCACCCGGGGACCCGACCCGACCCGTGTTTTTTTGGCCGTTATGGGGAATGGAACCTGGGACCTCGCTTGCCGGGGTCCCGACATCACCCTGTGACGCCAATCGGTGACCCGACCAGACCCGATCCGGGGTTTTTTGTCCGTTATGGGGAATCGAACGTGGGACCTCGGGTGCCGGGGTCCCGACATCACCCTGTGACGCCACCCGGTGACCCGACCCGAGTCGCCGTTTTATGGCCGGTATGGGAAATGGATTCTGGGCCCTCGGGTACCAGGGTCCCGATATCATCCTGTGACGCCACGTGGGGACCCGATCTGACCCGGGGTTTTTTGTCCGGTACGGGGAATCGAACGTGGGACCTCGGGTGCCGGGGTCCCGACATCACCCTGTGACGACATCCGGGAACCGAACGCAACCCGGGGTCAAGGGGCCGGTATGGGGAATCGAACCTGGGACCTCGGGTGCCGGGGTCCTGACATCACCCTGTGACGCCACTCGGGGAACCGACCCGACCCAGGGTTTTTTGATTGGTATGGGGAATCGAACGTGGGACCTCGGGTGCCGGGGTCCCGACACCACCATGTGATGCCACCCGGGGACCAGACTCGACCCAGGGTTTTTTAATTGGTATGGGAAATCGAACCTGGGACCTCGGGTGCCAGGGTCCCGACATCACCCTGTGATGTCACCCGGGGACCCGACCCGACCCAGGGTTTTTTGGCCGGTATGGGGAATGGAACCTGGGACCTCGGTGCTGGGGTCCCGACATCACCCTGTGACGCCACCCGGGGACCCGACCCGACCCGTGTTTTTTTGTCTGTTATGGGGAATGGAACCTGGGACCTCTCTTGCCGGGGTCCCGATATCACCCTGTGACGCCACCCGGGGACGCGACCAGACCCGATCCGGGGTTTTTTGTCCGTTATGGGGAACCGAACGTGGGACCTCGGGTGCCGGGGTCCCGACATCACCCTGTGACGCCACCCGGGGACCCGACCAGACCCGATCCGGGGTTTTTTGTCCGGTACGGGGAATCGAACGTGGGACCTCGGGTGCTGGGGTCCCGACATCACCCTCTGACGCCAACCGGGAACCGAACGCGACCCTTGACGCCACGCGGGGACCCGACCCGAGCCGGGGTCAAGGGGCCGGTATGGGGAATCGAACCTGGGACCACGGGTGCCACGGTCCCGACATCACCCTGTGACGCCACCCGGGGACCCGATCTGACACGGGGTTTTTTGGCTGGTAAGGGGAATCGAACCTGGGACCTCGCGTGCCAGGGTCCCGACATCACCCTGTGACGCCACCCGGGGACCCGACCCGAGTCGCCGTTTTATGGCCTGTATGGGAAATGGATTCTGGGCCCTCTGGTGCCAGGGTCCCGATATCATCCTGTGACGCCACGTGGGGACCCGATCCGACCCGGGGTTTTTTGGCCGGTATGGGGAATCGAACGTGGGACCTCGGGTGCCGGGGTCCCGACATCACCCTGTGACGCTAACCGGGAACCGAACGCGACCCGGGGTCCAGGGGCCGGTATGGGGAATCGAACGTGGGACCTCGGGTGCCGGGGTCCCGACATCACCCTGTGACGCCACCCGGGGACCCGACCCGACCCGGGGTTTTTTGGCCGGTATGGGGAATCGAACCTGGGACCTCGGGTGCCGGGGTCCTGACATCACCCTGTGACGCCACCCGGGGAACCGACCCGACCCGGGGTTTTTTGGCTCATAAGGGGAATCGAACGTGGGACCTCGGGTGCCGGGGTCCTGACATCACCCTGTGACGCCACCCGGGGAACCGACCCGACCTGGTGTTTTTTGATTGGTATGGGGAATCGAACGTGGGACCTCGGGTGCCGGGGTCCCGACATCACCCTGTGACGCCCCAAGGGGGACCCGACCCAACACAGGGATTTTTGGCCGGTATGTGGAATCAAACCTGGGACCTCGGGTGCCGGGGTCCCGACATCACCCTGTGACGCCACCCGGGGACCCGACCCGAGTCGCCGTTTTATGGCCTGTATGGGAAATGGATTCTGGGCCCTCTGGTGCCAGGGTCCCGATATCATCCTGTGACGCCACGTGGGGACCCGATCCGACCCGGGGTTTTTTGGCCGGTATGGGGAATCGAACGTGGGACCTCGGGTGCCGGGGTCCCGACATCACCCTGTGACGCTAACCGGGAACCGAACGCGACCCGGGGTCAAGGGGCCGGTATGGGGAATCGAACGTGGGACCTCGGGTGCCGGGGTCCCGACATCACCCTGTGACGCCACCCGGGGACCCGACCCGACCCGGGGTTTTTTGGCCGGTATGGGGAATCGAACCTGGGACCTCGGGTGCCGGGGTCCTGACATCACCCTGTGACGCCACCCGGGGAACCGACCCGACCCGGGGTTTTTTGGCTCATAAGGGGAATCGAACGTGGGACCTCGGGTGCCGGGGTCCTGACATCACCCTGTGACGCCACCCGGGGAACCGACCCGACCTGGTGTTTTTTGATTGGTATGGGGAATCGAACGTGGGACCTCGGGTGCCGGGGTCCCGACATCACCCTGTGACGCCCCAAGGGGGACCCGACCCAACACAGGGATTTTTGGCCGGTATGTGGAATCAAACCTGGGACCTCGGGTGCCGGGGTCCCGACATCACCCTGTGACGCCACCCGGGGACCAGACTCGACCCAGGGTTTTTTAATTGGTATGGGAAATCGAACCTGGGACCTCGGGTGTCAGGGTCCCGACATCACCCTGTGATGCCACCCGGGGACCCGACCCGAGCCAGGGTTTTTTGGCCGGTATGGGGAATGGAACCTGGGACCTCGGTGGTGGGGTCCCGACATCACCCTGTGACGCCACCCGGGGACCCGACCCGACCCGTGTTTTTTTGTCTGTTATGGGGAATGGAACCTGGGACCTCTCTTGCCGGGGTCCCGACATCACCCTGTGACGCTACCCGGGGACGCGACCAGACCCGATCCGGGGTTTTTTGTCCGTTATGGGGAACCGAACGTGGGACCTCGGGTGCCGGGGTCCCGACATCACCCTGTGACGCCACCCGGGGACCCGACCAGACCCGATCCGGGGTTTTTTGTCCGGTACGGGGAATCGAACGTGGGACCTCGGGTGCTGGGGTCCCGACATCACCCTCTGACGCCAACCGGGAACCGAACGCGACCCGGGGTCAAGGGGCCGGTATGGGGAATCGAACGTGGGACCTCGGGTGCCGGGGTCCCGACATCACCCTCTGACGCCAGCCGGGGACCCGACCCGACCCGGGGTTTTTTGGCCGGTATGGGGAATCGAACCTGGGACCTCCGGTGCCGGGGTCCTGACATCACCCTGTGACGCCACCCGGGGAACCGACCCGACCTGGGGTTTTTTGATTGCTATGGGGAATCGAACGTGGGACCTCGGGTGCCGGGGTCCCGACATCACCCTGTGACGCCCCAAGGGGGACCCGACCCAACACAGGAATTTTTGGCCGGTATGTGGAATCAAACCTGGGACCTCGGGTGCCGGGGTCCTGACATCACCCTGTGATGCCACCCGGGCACCAGACTCGACCCAGGGTTTTTTAATTGGTATGGGAAATCGAACCTGGGACCTCGGGTGTCAGGGTCCCGACATCACCCTGTGACGCCACCCGGGGACCCGACCCGACCCGGGGTTTTTTGGCCGGTATGGGGAATGGAACCTGGGACCTCGGTGCTGGGGTCCCGACATCACCCTGTGACGCCACCCGGGGACCCGACCCGACCCGTGTTTTTTTGGCCGTTATGGGGAATGGAACCTGGGACCTCGCTTGCCGGGGTCCCGACATCACCCTGTGACGCCACCCGGGGACCCGATCCGATCCGATCTGGGGTTTTTTGGCCGTTATGGGGAATCGAACGTGGGACCTCGGGTGCCGGGGTCCCGACATCACCCTGTGACGCCACCCGGTGACCCGACCCGAATCGCCGTTTTATGGCCGGTACAGGGAATGGAAGCTGCGACCTCGGGTGCCGGGGTCCCGACATCACCCTGTGACGCCACCCGGGGACCCGACCCGACCCGAGCCCCTGTTTTTTGGAGGGAATGGGGAATCGAACCTGGGCCCTCCGGTGCCGGGGTCCCGACATCACCCTGTGATGCCACCCGGGGACCCGACCCGAGCCGCGATTTTATGGCCGGTATGGGGAATGGAACCTGGTACCTCGGGTGCCAGGGTCCCGACATCATCCTGTGACGCCACCCGGGGACCCTATCCGACCCGGGGTTTTTTGATTGGTACGGGGAATCGAACCTGTGACCTCGGGTGCCAGGGTCTCAACATCACTCTGTGACGCCACCTGGGGACAATACCCGAAACAGGGTTTTTTGGCCGGTATGGGGAATCGAACATGGGACCTCGGGTGCCGGGGTCCCTACATCACTCTGACGCCACCCGGAGATCCGACCCGACCCAGGGTTTTTTGATTGGTATGGGGAATCGAACGTGGGACCTCGGGTGCCGGGGAGCCAACATCACCCTGTGATGCCACCCGGGGACCTGACCCGACCAGGGGTCCAGGGGCCGGTATGGGGAATGGAACCTGCGACCTAAGGTGCCGGGGTCCCGACATCACCCTTGACGCCACGCGGGGACCCGACCCGAGCCGGGGTCAAGGGGCCGGTATGGGGAATCGAACCTGGGACCACGGGTGCCACGGTCCCAACATCACCCTGTGACGCCACCCGGGGACCCGATCTGACATGGGGTTTTTTGGCTGGTAAGGGGAATCGAACGTGGGACCTCGGGTGCCGGGGTCCCGACATCACCCTGTGACGCCACGCGGGGACCCGACCCGAGTCGGGGTCCAGGGGCCGGTATGGGGAATCGAACCTGGGACCTCGGGTGAAGGGGTCCTGACATCATCCTGTGATGCCACCCGGGGACCCGACCCGACCCGGGGTCCAGGGGCCGTTATGGGGAATCGAACTTGGGACCTCTGGTGCCGGGGTCGCGACATCACCCTATGACGCCACCCGGGGACCCGACCTGACCCGTGGCCCAGGGGCCGTTATGGGGAATTGAACCTGGCACCTCAGTTGCGGGGGTCCCGACATCACCCTGTGACGCCACCCGGGAACCCGACCCGACCCGGGGTCCAGGGGCCGTTATGGGGAATCGAACGTGGGACCTCGGGTGCCGGGGTCCTGACATCACCCTGTGAGGACAGCCGGGGACCCGACCCAACACAGGGATTTTTGGCCTGTATGTGGAATAGAACCTGGGACCTCGGGTGCCGGGGTCCCTACATCACCCTGTGACGCCACCCGCGGACCAGACCCGACCAAGGGTTTTTTGGCCGTTATGGGGAATCAAACCTGGGACCTCGGGAACCAGTGTCGCAACATCCTCTTGTGACGCCACCCGGGGACCGGACCCGACCCGGGGTTTTTTGGCCGGTATGGGGAATCGAACGTGGGACCTCGGGTGCCGGGGTCCCGACATCACCCTCTGACGCCAACCGGGAACCTAACGCGACCCGGGGTCAAGGGGCCGGTATGGGGAATCCAACCTGGGATCTCGGGTGCCGGCGTCCTGACATCACCCTGTGACGCCACCCGGGGAACCGACCCGACCCAGGGTTTTTTGAATGGTATGGGGAATCGAACGTGGGACCTCGGGTGCCGGGGTCCCGACATCACCCTGTGACACCACCCGGGGACCCGACCCAACACAGGGATTTTTGGCCGGTATGTGGAATCGAACCTGGGACCTCGGGTGCCGGGGTCCCGACATCACCCTGTGACGCCACCCGGGGACCCAACCCGACCTGGGGTCAAGGGGCCTGTATGGGGAATCGAACGTGGGACCTCGGGTGCCGGGGTCCCGACATCACCCTCTGACGCCACCCGGAGACCCGACCCGACCCGCGGTTTTTTGGCCGGTATCGGGAATCGAACCTGGGGCCTCGGGTGCCGGGGTCCCGACATCACCCTGTGACGCCACCCGGGGACCCGACCCGACCTGGGGTTTTTTGGCCGGTATGGGGAATCGAACCTGGGACCTCGGTTGCAGGGGTCCCGACATCACCCTGTGACGCCACCCGGGGACCCGACGCGACCCAGGGTTTTTTGGCCGGTATGGGGAATCGAATCTGGGACCTCGGGTGCCGGGGTCCCGACATCACCCTGTGGTGCCACGCGGGGACCCGACACGACCCAGGGTTTTTTGGCCGGTATGGGGAATCGAACGTGGGACCTCGGGTGCCGGGGTCCCGACATCACCCTGTGACGCCACCCGGAGACCCGACCCGACCCGGGGTTTTTTGGCCGGTATGGGGAATCGAACATTGGACCTAGGTTGCCAGGGTCCCGACATCAACATGTGACGCCACCAGGGTACCCGTCCCTAACTAGGGTTTTTTTGCCTGGTATGGGGAATCGAACGTGGGACCTCGGGTGCCGGGGTCCCGACATCACCCTGTGACGCCACCCGGGGACCAGACGCGACCCGGGGTTTTTGGCCGGTATGGGGAATGGAACGTGGGACCTCGCGTGCCGGGGTCCAGACATCACCCTGTAACGCCACTCGGGGACCTGACCCGACCTAGGGTTTTTTTGCTGGTAGGCGGAATCGAACGTGGGACCTCGGGTGCCGGGGTCCTGACATCACCCTCTGACGCCACCCGGGGACCCGACCCGACCCGTGGTTTTTTGGCCGGTATGGGGAATCGAACCTGCGACCTTGGGTGCCAGGGTCCCGACATCACCCTGTGACGCCACGCGGGGACCCGACCCGACCCGGGGTTTTTTGGCCGGTATGGGGAATGGAACCTGGGACCTCTGGTGCCGGGGTCCCAATATCACCCTGTGACGCCACCCGGGGACCCGACCCGACCTGGGGTTCTTTGCCTGGTATGGGGAATCAAACCTGGGACCTCGCGTGCTGGGGTCCCGACATCACCCTGTGACGCCACCCGGGGACCTGACGCGACCCGGGTTCCAAGGGCTGTTATGGGGAATCCAACCTGGGACATTCGGTGTCGGGGTCCCGACATCACCCTGTGACGCCACCCGGGGACCAGACTCGACCCAGGGTTTTTTAATTGGTATGGGAAATCGAACCTGGGACCTCGGGTGTCAGGGTCCCGACATCACCCTGTGACGCCACCCGGGGACCCGACCCGACCCGTGTTTTTTTGGCCGTTATGGGGAATGGAACCTGGGACCTCGCTTGCCGGGGTCCCGACATCACCCTGTGACGCCAATCGGTGACCCGACCAGACCCGATCCGGGGTTTTTTGTCCGTTATGGGGAATCGAACGTGGGACCTCGGGTGCCGGGGTCCCGACATCACCCTGTGACGCCACCCGGTGACCCGACCCGAGTCGCCGTTTTATGGCCGGTATGGGAAATGGATTCTGGGCCCTCGGGTACCAGGGTCCCGATATCATCCTGTGACGCCACGTGGGGACCCGATCTGACCCGGGGTTTTTTGTCCGGTACGGGGAATCGAACGTGGGACCTCGGGTGCCGGGGTCCCGACATCACCCTGTGACGACATCCGGGAACCGAACGCAACCCGGGGTCAAGGGGCCGGTATGGGGAATCGAACCTGGGACCTCGGGTGCCGGGGTCCTGACATCACCCTGTGACGCCACCCGGGGAACCGACCCGACCCAGGGTTTTTTGATTGGTATGGGGAATCGAACGTGGGACCTCGGGTGCCGGGGTCCCGACACCACCATGTGATGCCACCCGGGGACCAGACTCGACCCAGGGTTTTTTAATTGGTATGGGAAATCGAACCTGGGACCTCGGGTGCCAGGGTCCCGACATCACCCTGTGATGTCACCCGGGGACCCGACCCGACCCGGGGTTTTTTGGCCGGTATGGGGAATGGAACCTGGGACCTCGGTGCTGGGGTCCCGACATCACCCTGTGACGCCACCCGGGGACCCGACCCGACCCGTGTTTTTTTGTCTGTTATGGGGAATGGAACCTGGGACCTCTCTTGCCGGGGTCCCGACATCACCCTGTGACGCCACCCGGGGACGCGACCAGACCCGATCCGGGGTTTTTTGTCCGTTATGGGGAACCGAACGTGGGACCTCGGGTGCCGGGGTCCCGACATCACCCTGTGACGCCAACCGGGAACCGAACGCGACCCGGGGTCAAGGGGCCGGTATGGGGTATCGAACGTGGGACCTCAGGTGCCGGGGTCCCGACATCACCCTCTGACGCCAGCCGGGGACCCGACCCGACCCGGGGTTTTTTGGCCGGTATGGGGAATCGAACCTGGGACCTCGGGTGCCGGGGTCCTGACATCACTCTGTGACGCCACCCGGGGAACCGACCCGACCTGGGGTTTTTTGATTGGTATGGGGAATCGAACGTGGGACCTCGGGTGCCGGGGTCCCGACATCACCCTGTGACGCCCCAAGGGGGACCCGACCCAACACAGGGATTTTTGGCCGGTATGTGGAATCAAACCTGGGACCTCGGGTGCCGGGGTCCCGACATCACCCTGTGATGCCACCCGGGCACCAGACTCGACCCAGGGTTTTTTAATTGGTATGGGAAATCGAACCTGGGACCTCGGGTGTCAGGGTCCCGACATCACCCTGTGACGCCACCCGGGGACCCGACCCGACCCGGGGTTTTTTGGCCGGTATGGGGAATGGAACCTGGGACCTCGGTGCTGGGGTCCCGACATCACCCTGTGACGCCACCCGAGGACCCGACCCGACCCGTGTTTTTTTGGCCGTTATTGGGAATGGAACCTGGGACCTCGCTTGCCGGGGTCCCGACATCACCCTGTGACGCCACCCGGGGACCCGACCCGAGCCGATCCGGGGTTTTTTGGCCGTTATGGGGAATCGAACGTGGGACCTCGGGTGCCGGGGTCCCGACATCACCCTGTGACGCCACCCGGTGACCCGACCCGAATCGCCGTTTTATGGCCGGTACAGGGAATGGAAGCTGCGACCTCGGGTGCCGGGGTCCCGACATCACCCTCTGACGCCACCCGGGGACCCGACCCGACCCGAGCCCCTGTTTTTTGGAGGGAATGGGGAATCGAACCTGGGCCCTCCGGTGCCGGGGTCCCGACATCACCCTGTGATGCCACCCGGGGACCCGACCCGAGCCGCGATTTTATGGCCGGTATGGGGAATGGAACCTGGTACCTCGGGTGCCAGGGTCCCGACATCATCCTGTGACGCCACCCGGGGACCCTATCCGACCCGGGGTTTTTTGATTGGTACGGGGAATCGAACCTGTGACCTCGGGTGCCAGGGTCTCAACATCACTCTGTGACGCCACCTGGGGACAATACCCGAAACAGGGTTTTTTGGCCGGTATGGGGAATCGAACATGGGACCTCGGGTGCCGGGGTCCCTACATCACTCTGACGCCACCCGGAGATCCGACCCGACCCAGGGTTTTTTGATTGGTATGGGGAATCGAACGTGGGACCTCGGGTGCCGGGGAGCCAACATCACCCTGTGATGCCACCCGGGGACCTGACCCGACCAGGGGTCCAGGGGCCGGTATGGGGAATGGAACCTGCGACCTAAGGTGCCGGGGTCCCGACATCACCCTTGACGCCACGCGGGGACCCGACCCGAGCCGGGGTCAAGGGGCCGGTATGGGGAATCGAACCTGGGACTACGGGTGCCACGGTCCCGACATCACCCTGTGACGCCACCCGGGGACCCGATCTGACATGGGGTTTTTTGGCTGGTAAGGGGAATCGAACGTGGGACCTCGGGTGCCGGGGTCCCGACATCACCCTGTGACGCTAACCGGGAACCGAACGCGACCCGGGGTCAAGGGGCCGGTATGGGGAATCGAACCTGGGACCTCGGGTGAAGGGGTCCTGACATCATCCTGTGATGCCACCCGGGGACCCGACCCGACCCGGGGTCCAGGGGCCGTTATGGGGAATCGAACTTGGGACCTCTGGTGCCGGGGTCCTGACATCACCCTATGACGCCACCCGGGGACCCGACCTGACCCGTGGCCCAGGGGCCGTTACGGGGAATTGAATCTGGGACCTCGGGTGCCGGGGTCCCGACATCACCCTGTGACGCCACCCGGGAACCCGACCCGACCCGGGGTCCAGGGCCCGGTATTGGGAATCGAACGTGGGACCTCGGGTGCCGGGGTCGCGACATCACCCTATGACGCCACCCGGGGACCCGACCCAACCCGGGGCCCAGGGGCCGTCATGGGGAATTGAACCTGGCACCTCAGTTGCGGGGGTCCCGACATCACCCTGTGACGCCACCCGGGAACCCGACCCGACCCGGGGTCCAGGGCCTGGTATGGGGAATCGAACGTGGGACCTCGGGTGCCAGGGTCCCGACATCCTCCTGTGACGCCACCCGGGGACCCGACCCGACCCGGGGTTTTTCGGCCGGTATGGGGAATCGAACGTGGGACCTCGGGTGCCGGGGTCCTGACATCACCCTCTGACGCCACTCGGGGACCCGACCCGGAACGGGGTCCAGGGGCCGGTATGGGGAATGGAACGTGGGACCTCGGGTGCCGGGGTCCTGACATCATCCTGTGACGCCACCCGGGGAACCGACCCAACCCGGCGTTTTTGGCCATTATGGGGAATGGACGTGGGACCTCGGGTGCCGGGGTCCCGACATCACCCTGTGACGCCACCCGGGGACCCGACCCGACCCGGGGTGCAGTGGCGGTTATGGTGAATCGAACGTGGGACCTCGGGTGCCGGGGTCCCGACATCACCCTGTGACGCCACCCGGGGACCCGATCCGACCCGGGGTTTTTTGGCCGTTATGGGGAATCAAACCTGGGACCTCGCGTGCCCGGGTCCTGACATCACCCTGTGACGCCACCCGGGGACCCGATCCGAACCGCGGTTTTATGACCGGTATGGGGAATGGAACCTGGGACCTCGGGTACCAGGGTCCCGATATTATCCTCTGACGCCATGCGGGGACCCGATCCGACCCGGGGTTTTTTGGCCGGTATGGGGAATCGGACCTGGGACCTAGGGTGCCGAGGTCCCGACATCACCCTCTGACGCCACCCGGGGACCTGACCTGAGTCGGGGTCCAGGGGCCGGTATGGGGAATCGAACCTGGGACCTTGGGTGCCGGGGTTCCTACATCACCTTGTGACACCACCCGGGGACCACACCCAACCCTGGGTTTTTTGTCCGGTATGGTGAATTGAACCTGGGACCTCGGGTGTCGGTGTCCCGACATCACCCTGTGACGCCACCCGGGGACCCGATCGGAACCGGGGTCCAGGGGCCGGTATGGGGAATCGAACCTGGGACCTCGGGTTCCAGGGTCCCGACATCACCCTCTGTCGCCAGAAGGTAGATCCGAACCGACCCGAGCCCCTGTTTTTTGTCCGTTATGGGGAATCGAACCTGGGACCTCGGGTGCCGGGGTTCCGACATCACCCTCTGACACCACCCGGGGACCCGACCCGACTCCGGTTCTAGGGGCCGGTATGGGGAATCGAACGTGGGACCTCAGGTGCCGGGGTCCCGACACCACCCTGTGACGCCACCCGGGGACCCGACCCGACCCGGGGTTTTTTGGCCGGTACCAAAATCGAACCTGGGACGTCGGGTGCCGGGGTCCCGACATCACCCTGTGATGCCACCCGGGGACCCGACCCGACCCCTGGTCCAGGGGCCAGTATGGGGAATCGAACGTGGGACCTCAGTGCCGGGGTCTTGACATCACCCTGTGACGCCACCCGGGCACCCGACCCTACCCGGGGTCCAGGGGCCGGTATGGGGAATCGAACGTGGGACCTCGGGTGCCGGGGTCCCGACATCACCCTTTGACTCCACCCGGGGACCCGACCCAACCCGGGGTCCAAGGGCCGGTGTGAGGAATCGAACGTGGGACCTCGGGTGCCGGTGTCCCGATATCACCCTGTGACGCCACCTGGGGACCCGACCCGACCTGGGGATTGTTGGCTAGTATGGGGAATCGAACCTGGGACCTGTGGTGCCGGTGTCCCAATATCACCCTCTGAAACCTCCCGGGGACCCGACCCGACCCGGGGTTTTTTTGCCAGGATGGGGAATCAAACCTGGGGCCTCGGGTGCCGGGGTCCCGACATCACCCTGTGACGCCACCCAGGGACACAACCCGACCCAGGGTTTTTGGATTGGTATGGGGAATCGAACGAGGGAGCTCGGGTGCCGGGGTCTCGACATCAATCTGTGACGCCACCCAGGAACCCAACCCGACCTGGGGTCCAGGGGTCGGTATGGAGAATCGAACCTGGGACCTCGGAGCCGGGGTCTCGACATCACCCTGTGACGCCACCTGGGGACCCGACCCGAAACGTGTTTTTTTGGCCGGTATGGGGAATTAAACCTGGGACCTCGGGTGTCAGGGTCCCGACATCACCCTGTGACGCCACCCGGGGACCCGACCCGACCCGGGGTTTTTTGGCCGGTATGGGGAATTGAACGTGGGACCTCGTGTGCCGGGGTCCCGACATCACCCTGTGACGCCTCCCGGGGACCCGACCCGACCCGGGGTTTTTTGGCCGGTATGAGGAATGGAACCTGGGACCTCGGGTGCCGGGGTCCCGACATCACACTGTGATGACACCCGGTGACCCGACCCGACCCGGGGTTTTTTGGCCGGTATGGGGAATCGAACCTGGGACCTTGGGTGCCGAGGTCCCGACATCACCCTCTGAAGCCACCTGTGGACCCAACCCACCCCCGGGTTGCAGGAGCCGGAACGGGGAATGGAACCTGCGAGCTCGGGTGCCGGGGTCCCGACGTCAGCCTGTGACGCCACCCGGGGACCCGACCCGACTCGGTGTTTTTTGGCCGGTAGGGTGATCGAACGTGGGACCTCGAGTGCCGGGGTCCCGACATCACCCTGTGACGCCACCTGGGGACCCGATCTGACCCGGGGTTTTTTGATTGGTATGGGGAATCGAACCTGGGACCTCGGGTGCCGGGGTCTCGACATCACCCTTTGACACCACCCGGTGACCCAACCCGACCAGGGGTCCAGGGGCCGTTATGGAGAATCAAACCTCAGACCTCGGGTGCCGGGGTCCTGACATCACCCTGTGACGCCACCCGGGGACCCGATTCGAGCCGGGGTTTTTTGGCCGGTATGGGGAATCGAACGTGGGCCCTCGGGTGCCGGGGTCCCGACATCACCATGTGACACCACCCGTAGAACCGACCCGACCCGGCGTTTTTTGGCCGGTATGGGGAATGGAACCTTGGACATCGGGTGTCGGGGTCCAGACATCACCCTGTGACACCACCTGGGGACCCGACCCGACCAGGGGTCCAGGGGCCAGTATGGGGAATCGAACCTGGGAAATCAGGTGCCCGGGTCTCGACATCACCCTGTAACACCACCCGGGCACCCGACCCGACCAGGGGTCCAGGGGCCAGTATGGGGAATTGAACCTGGAACCTCGTGTGTCAGGGTCCCGACATCACCCTGTGACGCCACCCGGGGACCCGACCCGACCCGGGGTTTTTTGGCTGGTATGGGGAATGGAACCTGGGACTTCGGGTGCCGGGGTCCCGACATCACCCTGTGACGCCACCCAGGGACCCGACTCGACTAGAGGTCCAAGGGCCGGTATGGGGAATCGAACCTGGGAACTCGGGTGCCGGGGTCCCAACAGCACCCTGTGACGCCACCCGGGGACCCGACCCGAGCTTGGATTTTTTGGCCGGTATAGGTAATCAAACCTCGGACCTCAATGCCGGGGTCTCGACATCACCCTGTGACGCTACCCGGGGACCCGACCCGACCCGGTGTCCAGGGGCCTGTGTGGGGAATAGAACGTGGGGCCTCGGGTGCCGGGGTCCTGACATCACCCTCTAATGCCACCTGGGAACCCAATGCGACCCGGGGTTTTTTGGCCGGTATGGGGAATTGAACCTGGGACCTCGGGTGCCAGGGTCCCGACGTCAGACTGTGACGCCACCCGGGGACACGAACTGTCCAGGGGTCCAGGGCCCGGTATGGGGAATCGAACGTGGGACCTCGGGTGCCAGGGTCCCGACATCATCCTGTGACACCACCCTGGGACCCGACCTAACTCGGGGTCCAAAGGCCGGTATGGCAAATCGAACGTGGGACCTCGGGTGCCGGGGTCCCGACATCACCCTGTGATGCCAGCCGGGGACCCGACCCGACCCGACCAAGGGTTTTTTGGCCGGTATGGGGAATCAAACCTCAGCCTTTGTGTGCCAGGGTCCCGATATCACCCTGTGACGCCACCCGGGGACCCGACCCGACCCGACCCAGGTTTTTTTGGCCGGTATGGGGAATCAAACCTCAGCCTTCGTGTGCCAGGGTCCCGACATCACCCTGTGACGCCTCCCGGGGACTTGACGCGAAAAGGGGTCCAGGGGCCGGTATGGGGCATCGAACCTGGGACCTCGGATGCCGGGGTCCCGACATCACCCTGTGACGCCACCCGGGGACCCGACCCGACCCGGGGTTTTTTGGCCGGTATGGGGAATCGTACCTGGGACCTCGGGTGCCGGGGTCCCGACATCACCCTGTGACGCCACCCGGGGACCCGACCCGACCCGGGGTTTTTTGGCCGGTATGGGGAATCGAACGTGGGACCTCGGGTGCCAGGATCCCGACATCACCCTCTGACGCCACCCGGGGACCCAACCCGACCTGGGGTTTTTTGGCCGGTATGGGGAATCAAACCTGGGACCTCGGGTTCCAAGGTCCCGATATCACCCTGTGACGCCACGTGGGGACCCGACCCGACCAGGAGTCCAGGGGCCGGTATGGGGAATGGAACGTGGGACCTTGGGTGCCGGGGTCCCGACACCACCCTGTGACGCCACCCGGGGACCCGACCCGACCCGGGGTTTTTTGGCCGGTACCAAAATCGAACCTGGGACGTCGGGTGCCGGGGTCCCGACATCACCCTGTGATGCCACCCGGGGACCCGACCCGACCCCTGGTCCAGGGGCCAGTATGGGGAATCGAACGTGGGACCTCAGTGCCGGGGTCTTGACATCACCCTGTGACGCCACCCGGGCACCCGACCCTACCCGGGGTCCAGGGGCCGGTATGGGGAATCGAACGTGGGACCTCGGGTGCCGGGGTCCCGACATCACCCTTTGACTCCACCCGGGGACCCGACCCAACCCGGGGTCCAAGGGCCGGTGTGAGGAATCGAACGTGGGACCTCGGGTGCCGGTGTCCCGATATCACCCTGTGACGCCACCTGGGGACCCGACCCGACCTGGGGATTGTTGGCTAGTATGGGGAATCGAACCTGGGACCTGTGGTGCCGGTGTCCCAATATCACCCTCTGAAACCTCCCGGGGACCCGACCCGACCCGGGGTTTTTTTGCCAGGATGGGGAATCAAACCTGGGGCCTCGGGTGCCGGGGTCCCGACATCACCCTGTGACGCCACCCAGGGACACAACCCGACCCAGGGTTTTTGGATTGGTATGGGGAATCGAACGAGGGAGCTCGGGTGCCGGGGTCTCGACATCAATCTCTGACGCCACCCAGGAACCCAACCCGACCTGGGGTCCAGGGGTCGGTATGGAGAATCGAACCTGGGACCTCGGAGCCGGGGTCTCGACATCACCCTGTGACGCCCCAAGGGGGACCCGACCCAACACAGGGATTTTTGGCCGGTATGTGGAATCAAACCTGGGACCTCGGGTGCCGGGGTCCCGACATCACCCTGTGATGCCACCCGGGCACCAGACTCGACCCAGGGTTTTTTAATTGGTATGGGGAATCGAACCTGGGACCTCCGGTGCCGGGGTCCTGACATCACTCTGTGACGCCACCCGGGGAACCGACCCGACCTGGGGTTTTTTGATTGGTATGGGGAATCGAACGTGGGACCTCGGGTGCCGGGGTCCCGACATCACCCTGTGACGCCCCAAGGGGGACCCGACCCAACACAGGGATTTTTGGCCGGTATGTGGAATCAAACCTGGGACCTCGGGTGCCGGGGTCCCGACATCACCCTGTGATGCCACCCGGGCACCAGACTCGACCCAGGGTTTTTTAATTGGTATGGGAAATCGAACCTGGGACCTCGGGTGTCAGGGTCCCGACATCACCCTGTGACGCCACCCGGGGACCCGACCCGACCCGGGGTTTTTTGGCCGGTATGGGGAATGGAACCTGGGACCTCGGTGCTGGGGTCCCGACATCACCCTGTGACGCCACCCGAGGACCCGACCCGACCCGTGTTTTTTTGGCCGTTATGGGGAATGGAACCTGGGACCTCGCTTGCCGGGGTCCCGACATCACCCTGTGACGCCACCCGGGGACCCGATCCGATCCGATCCGGGGTTTTTTGGCCGTTATGGGGAATCGAACGTGGGACCTCGGGTGCCAGGGTCCCGACATCACCCTGTGACGCCACCCGGTGACCCGACCCGAATCGCCGTTTTATGGCCGGTACAGGGAATGGAAGCTGCGACCTCGGGTGCCGGGGTCCCGACATCACCCTGTGACGCCACCCGGGGACCCGACCCGACCCGAGCCCCTGTTTTTTGGAGGGAATGGGGAATCGAACCTGGGCCCTCCGGTGCCGGGGTCCCGACATCACCCTGTGATGCCACCCGGGGACCCGACCCGAGCCGCGATTTTATGGCCGGTATGGGGAATGGAACCTGGTACCTCGGGTGCCAGGGTCCCGACATCATCCTGTGACGCCACCCGGGGACCCTATCCGACCCGGGGTTTTTTGATTGGTACGGGGAATCGAACCTGTGACCTCGGGTGCCAGGGTCTCAACATCACTCTGTGACGCCACCTGGGGACAATACCCGAAACAGGGTTTTTTGGCCGGTATGGGGAATCGAACATGGGACCTCGGGTGCCGGGGTCCCTACATCACTCTGACGCCACCCGGAGATCCGACCCGACCCAGGGTTTTTTGATTGGTATGGGGAATCGAACGTGGGACCTCGGGTGCCGGGGAGCCAACATCACCCTGTGATGCCACCCGGGGACCTGACCCGACCAGGGGTCCAGGGGCCGGTATGGGGAATGGAACCTGCGACCTAAGGTGCCGGGGTCCCGACATCACCCTTGACGCCACGCGGGGACCCGACCCGAGCCGGGGTCAAGGGGCCGGTATGGGGAATCGAACCTGGGACCTCGGGTGAAGGGGTCCTGACATCATCCTGTGATGCCACCCGAGGACCAGACCAGACCCGGGGTCCAGGGGCCGTTATGGGGAATCGAACTTGGGACCTCTGGTGCCGGGGTCCTGACATCACCCTATGACGCCACCCGGGGACCCGACCTGACCCGTGGCCCAGGGGCCGTTATGGGGAATTGAACCTGGCACCTCAGTTGCGGGGGTCCCGACATCACCCTGTGACGCCACCCGGGAACCCGACCCGACCCGGGGTCCAGGGCCCGGTATTGGGAATCGAACGTGGGACCTCGGGTGCCGGGGTCGCGACATCACCCTATGACGCCACCCGGGGACCCGACCCAACCCGGGGCCCAGGGGCCGTCATGGGGAATTGAACCTGGCACCTCAGTTGCGGGGGTCCCGACATCACCCTGTGACGCCACCCGGGAACCCGACCCGACCCGGGGTCCAGGGCCTGGTATGGGGAATCGAACGTGGGACCTCGGGTGCCAGGGTCCCGACATCCTCCTGTGACGCCACCCGGGGACCCGACCCGACCCGGGGTTTTTCGGCCGGTATGGGGAATCGAACGTGGGACCTCGGGTGCCGGGGTCCTGACATCACCCTCTGACGCCACTCGGGGACCCGACCCGGAACGGGGTCCAGGGGCCGGTATGGGGAATGGAACGTGGGACCTCGGGTGCCGGGGTCCTGACATCATCCTGTGACGCCACCCGGGGAACCGACCCAACCCGGCGTTTTTGGCCATTATGGGGAATGGACGTGGGACCTCGGGTGCCGGGGTCCCGACATCACCCTGTGACGCCACCCGGGGACCCGACCCGACCCGGGGTGCAGTGGCGGTTATGGGGAATCGAACGTGGGACCTCGGGTGCCGGGGTCCCGACATCACCCTGTGACGCCACCCGGGGACCCGACCCGACCCGGGGTTTTTTGGCCGTTATGGGGAATCAAACCTGGGACCTCGCGTGCCCGGGTCCTGACATCACCCTGTGACGCCACCCGGGGACCCGATCCGAACCGCGGTTTTATGACCGGTATGGGGAATGGAACCTGGGACCTCGGGTACCAGGGTCCCGATATTATCCTCTGACGCCATGCGGGGACCCGATCCGACCCGGGGTTTTTTGGCCGGTATGGGGAATCGGACCTGGGACCTAGGGTGCCGAGGTCCCGACATCACCCTCTGACGCCACCCGGGGACCTGACCTGAGTCGGGGTCCAGGGGCCGGTATGGGGAATCGAACCTGGGACCTTGGGTGCCGGGGTTCCTACATCACCTTGTGACACCACCCGGGGACCACACCCAACCCTGGGTTTTTTGTCCGGTATGGTGAATTGAACCTGGGACCTCGGGTGTCGGTGTCCCGACATCACCCTGTGACGCCACCCGGGGACCCGATCGGAACCGGGGTCCAGGGGCCGGTATGGGGAATCGAACCTGGGACCTCGGGTTCCAGGGTCCCGACATCACCCTCTGTCGCCAGAAGGTAGATCCGAACCGACCCGAGCCCCTGTTTTTTGTCCGTTATGGGGAATCGAACCTGGGACCTCGGGTGCCGGGGTTCCGACATCACCCTCTGACACCACCCGGGGACCCGACCCGACTCCGGTTCTAGGGGCCGGTATGGGGAATCGAACGTGGGACCTCAGGTGCCGGGGTCCCGACACCACCCTGTGACGCCACCCGGGGACCCGACCCGACCCGGGGTTTTTTGGCCGGTACCAAAATCGAACCTGGGACGTCGGGTGCCGGGGTCCCGACATCACCCTGTGATGCCACCCGGGGACCCGACCCGACCCCTGGTCCAGGGGCCAGTATGGGGAATCGAACGTGGGACCTCAGTGCCGGGGTCTTGACATCACCCTGTGACGCCACCCGGGCACCCGACCCTACCCGGGGTCCAGGGGCCGGTATGGGGAATCGAACGTGGGACCTCGGGTGCCGGGGTCCCGACATCACCCTTTGACTCCACCCGGGGACCCGACCCAACCCGGGGTCCAAGGGCCGGTGTGAGGAATCGAACGTGGGACCTCGGGTGCCGGTGTCCCGATATCACCCTGTGACGCCACCTGGGGACCCGACCCGACCTGGGGATTGTTGGCTAGTATGGGGAATCGAACCTGGGACCTGTGGTGCCGGTGTCCCAATATCACCCTCTGAAACCTCCCGGGGACCCGACCCGACCCGGGGTTTTTTTGCCAGGATGGGGAATCAAACCTGGGGCCTCGGGTGCCGGGGTCCCGACATCACCCTGTGACGCCACCCAGGGACACAACCCGACCCAGGGTTTTTGGATTGGTATGGGGAATCGAACGAGGGAGCTCGGGTGCCGGGGTCTCGACATCAATCTGTGACGCCACCCAGGAACCCAACCCGACCTGGGGTCCAGGGGTCGGTATGGAGAATCGAACCTGGGACCTCGGAGCCGGGGTCTCGACATCACCCTGTGACGCCACCTGGGGACCCGACCCGAAACGTGTTTTTTTGGCCGGTATGGGGAATTAAACCTGGGACCTCGGGTGTCAGGGTCCCGACATCACCCTGTGACGCCACCCGGGGACCCGACCCGACCCGGGGTTTTTTGGCCGGTATGGGGAATTGAACGTGGGACCTCGTGTGCCGGGGTCCCGACATCACCCTGTGACGCCTCCCGGGGACCCGACCCGACCCGGGGTTTTTTGGCCGGTATGAGGAATGGAACCTGGGACCTCGGGTGCCGGGGTCCCGACATCACACTGTGATGACACCCGGTGACCCGACCCGACCCGGGGTTTTTTGGCCGGTATGGGGAATCGAACCTGGGACCTTGGGTGCCGAGGTCCCGACATCACCCTCTGAAGCCACCTGTGGACCCAACCCACCCCCGGGTTGCAGGAGCCGGAACGGGGAATGGAACCTGCGAGCTCGGGTGCCGGGGTCCCGACGTCAGCCTGTGACGCCACCCGGGGACCCGACCCGACTCGGTGTTTTTTGGCCGGTAGGGTGATCGAACGTGGGACCTCGAGTGCCGGGGTCCCGACATCACCCTGTGACGCCACCTGGGGACCCGATCTGACCCGGGGTTTTTTGATTGGTATGGGGAATCGAACCTGGGACCTCGGGTGCCGGGGTCTCGACATCACCCTTTGACACCACCCGGCGACCCAACCCGACCAGGGGTCCAGGGGCCGTTATGGAGAATCAAACCTCAGACCTCGGGTGCCGGGGTCCTGACATCACCCTGTGACGCCACCCGGGGACCCGATTCGAGCCGGGGTTTTTTGGCCGGTATGGGGTATCGAACCTGGGACCTCGGGTGCCGGGGTCCAGACATCACCCTGTGACGCCACCTGGGGACCCGACTCGACCCGGTTTCTAATGGCCGATATGGGGAATCAAACCTGGGACCTCGGTGCCGGGGTTTTGACATCACCCTGTGATGCCACCCAGCGATACGACCCGACCACGGGTCCAGGGGCTGTTATGGGGAATCGAACCTGGGACGTCGGGTGCCGGGGTCCCGACATCACCCTGTGATGCCACCCGGGGACCCGACCCGACTCGGGGTCGGGGGGTCCGTATGGGGAATCAAACCTGGGACCTCGGGTGCCGGGGTACCAATATCACCCTGTGACGCCACCCGGGGACCCGACCCGACCCGGGGTTTTTTGGCCGGTATGGGGAATCGAACGTGGGCCCTCGGGTGCCGGGGTCCCGACATCACCATGTGACGCCACCCGTAGAACCGACCCGACCCGGCGTTTTTTGGCCGGTATGGCGAATGGAACCTTGGACATCGGGTGTCGGGGTCCAGACATCACCCTGTGACGCCACCTGGGGACCCGACCCGACCCGGGGTCCAGGGGCCAGTATGGGGAATTGAACCTGGGACCTCGTGTGTCAGGGTCCCGACATCACCCTGTGACGCCACCCGGGGACCCGACCCGACCCGGGGTTTTTTGGCTGGTATGGGGAATGGAACCTGGGACTTCGGGTGCCGGGGTCCCGACATCACCCTGTGACGCCACCCAGGGACCCGACTCGACTAGAGGTCCAAGGGCCGGTATGGGGAATCGAACCTGGGAACTCGGGTGCCGGGGTCCCAACAGCACCCTGTGACGCCACCAGGGGACCCGACCCGAGCTTGGATTTTTTGGCCGGTATAGGTAATCAAACCTCGGACCTCAATGCCGGGGTCTCGACATCACCCTGTGACGCTACCCGGGGACCCGACCCGACCCGGTGTCCAGGGGCCTGTGTGGGGAATAGAACGTGGGGCCTCGGGTGCCGGGGTCCTGACATCACCCTCTAATGCCACCTGGGAACCCAATGCGACCCGGGGTTTTTTGGCCGGTATGGGGAATTGAACCTGGGACCTCGGGTGCCAGGGTCCCGACGTCAGACTGTGACGCCACCCGGGGACACGAACTGTCCAGGGGTCCAGGGCCCGGTATGGGGAATCGAACGTGGGACCTCGGGTGCCAGGGTCCCGACATCATCCTGTGACACCACCCTGGGACCCGACCTAACTCGGGGTCCAAAGGCCGGTATGGCAAATCAAACGTGGGACCTCGGGTGCCGGGGTCCCGACATCACCCTGTGACGCCAGCCGGGGACCCGACCCGACCCGACCAAGGGTTTTTTGGCCGGTATGGGGAATCAAACCTCAGCCTTTGTGTGCCAGGGTCCCGATATCACCCTGTGACGCCACCCGGGGACCCGACCCGACCCGACCCAGGTTTTTTTGGCCGGTATGGGGAATCAAACCTCAGCCTTCGTGTGCCAGGGTCCCGACATCACCCTGTGACGCCTCCCGGGGACTTGACGCGAAAAGGGGTCCAGGGGCCGGTATGGGGCATCGAACCTGGGACCTCGGATGCCGGGGTCCCGACATCACCCTGTGACGCCACCCGGGGACCCGACCCGACCCGGGGTTTTTTGGCCGGTATGTGGAATCGAACCTGGGCCCTCGTGTGCCGGGGTCTCGACATCACCCTGTGACGCCACCCGGGGACCTGACCCGATCCGGGGTTTTTTGGCCGGTATTGGGAATCGTACCTGGAACCTCGGATGCCGGGGTCCCGACATCACCCTGTGACGCCACCCGGGGACCCGACCCAACGCGGCGTCCAAGGGCCGGAGTGGGGAATCGAACGTGGGACCTCGGGTGCCAGGGTCCAACATCACCCTGTGACGCCACCCGGGGACCCGACCCGATTCGGAGTTTTTTGGACAGTATGGGGAATCGAACGTGGGACCTCGGGTGCCGGGATCCTGACATCACCCTGTAATGCCACCCGGGAACCCGACCCGATTCGGAGTTTTTTGGAAGGTATGGGGAATCAAATTTGGGACCTTGGGTGCCGGGGTCCCAACATCATCCTGTGACGCCACCCGGGGACCCGATCCGACCCAGGGTCCAAGGGTCGGTATGGGGAATCGAACGTGGGACCTCGGGTGCCGGGGTCCCTACATCACCCTGTGAATCCACCCGGGGACCCGACCCTACCAGGGGTTTTTTGGCCGGTATGGGGAATTGAACGTGGGACCTCGGGTGCTGGGGTCCCGACATCACCCTCTTTCGCCACCCGGGGACCCAACCCAACCTGGGGTTTTTTGGCCGGTATGGGGAATCAAACCTGGGACCTCGGGTTCCAAGGTCCCGACATCACCCTGTGACGCCACCCGGGGTCCCGACCCGACCCGGGGTCCAGGGGCCGGTATGGGGAATGGAACCTGGGACCTCGGGTGCCGGGGTCGCGACATCACCCTGTGACGCCACCCGGGGACCCGACCCGAGCCGGGGTCCAGGCGCCGGTGTGGGGAATCGAACCTGGGCCATCGTGTACCGGGGCCCCGACATCACTCTCTGACGCCACCTGGGGACCCGACCCGACCTGGAGTTTTTTGGCCGGTATGGGGAATCAAACCTGGGACCTCGGGTGCCGGGGTCCCGACATCACCCTGTGACGCCACCAGTGGACCCGACCCAAGCCGGGGTTTTTTGGCCGGTATGGGGAATCGAACGTTGGACCTCGGGTGCTGGGGTCCCGACATCACCCTGTGACGCCACCCGGGCACCTGACTCGACTCTAGGTTTTTTGGCCGGTATGGGGAATCAAACGTGGGACCCCGTGTGCCGGGGTCCCGACATCACCCTGTGACGCCACCCGGGGACCCGACCCGACCCGGGGTTTTTTGGCCGGTATGGGGAATTGAATCTGGGACCTCGGGTACCAGGGTCCCGACATCACCCTGTGACGCCACGCGGGGACCCTATCCGACCCGGGGTTTTTTGGCTTGTATGGGGAAGTGAAGCTGAGATCTCGGTGCCGGAGTCTCGACATCACCCTCTGACGCCACCCGGGGACCCGACCCAACCCGTGGTTTAAGGGCCAGTGTAGGGAATCGAACGTGGGACGTCGGGTGCCGGAGTCCGGACATCACCCTCTGAAGCCACCCGGGGACCCGACCCGACCCGGGGTTTTTTGGCCGGTATGGGGAATCGAACCTGGGACCTCGGGTGCCGGGGTCCCGACATCACCCTGTGACGCCACCCGGGGACCCGACCCTACCAGGGGTTTTTTGGCCAGTATGGGGAATCGAACCTGGGACGTCGGGTGCTGGGGTCCCGACATCACCCTGTGACGCCACCGGGGACCCGACCCGAGCCGCGGTTTTTTGGCCGGTATGGGGAATCAAACCTGGGACCTCGGGTGCCAGGATCCCGACATCACCCTGTGACGCCACCCGGGGACCGGACCCAACCCGGGGTTCTTGGCCGGTATGGGGAATGGAACGTGGGACCTCGCGTGCCGGGGTCCTGACATCACCCTGTGACGCCACCCGGGGACCCGACCCGACCCAGGTTATTTTGTCTGTTATGGGGAATCGAACCTGGGACCTCGGGTGCCGTGGTCCCGACATCACCCTCTGACGCCACCCGGGGACCCGACCCGACCTAGGGTTTTTTTCCCGGTATGGGGAATCGAACGTGGGACCTTGGGTGCCGGGGTCCCGACATCACCCTGTGACGCCACCCGGGCACCCGACCTGACCCGGGGTTTTTTGGCCGGTATGGGGAATCGAACCTGGGACCTCGGGTGCCGGGGTCCTGACATCACTCTGTGACGCCACCCGGGGACCCGATCCAAGCCGGGGTCCAGGCGCAGGTATGGGGAATCGAACCTGGGACCTCGGGTGCCGGGGTTCTGACATCACCCTGTGACGCCACCCGGGCACCCGACCCGACCCGGGGTCCAGGCGCCGGTATGGGGAATCGAACCTGAGACCTCGGGTGCCGGGGTCCTGACATCAACCTGTGACGCCACCCGGGGACCCGACCCGACCTTGGGGTTTTTGGCCGGTATGAGGAATCGAACCTGGGACCTCGGGTGCCGGGGTCCTGACATCATCCTGTGACGCCACCCGGGGACCCGACCCGACCCGGGTTTTTTGGCCGGTACGGGGAATGGAATTTGCGACCTCGGGTGCCGGGGTCCCGACATCACCCTGTGACGCCACCCGGGGACCCGACTAGAAACGGGGTCCAGGGGCCGGTATGGGGAATCGAACATGGGACCTCGGGTGCCGGGGTCCCGACATCACCCTGTGACGCCACACGGGGACCCGACCCGACCTGGAGTTTTTTGGCCGGTATGGGGAATCGAACGTGGGACCTCGGGTGCCGGGGTCCCGACATCACCCTGTGACGCCACCCGGGGACCCGACCAGAAACGGGGTCCAGGGGCCAGTATGGGGATTGGAACGTGGGACCTCGGGTGCCGGGGTCCCAACATCACCCTCTGACGCCACCCGGGGACCCGACCCGACACGGGTTTTTTGGCCGGTATGGGGAATCGAACCTGGGACCTCGGGTGCCGGGGTCCCGACATCACCCTGTGACGCCACCCGGGGACCCGACCCGAGCCGGAGTCCAGGCGCCGGTATGGGGAATCGAACCTGGGACCTCGGGTGCCGGGGTTCTGACATCACCCTGTGACGCCACCCGGGGACCCGACCCGACCAGGGGTCCAGGCGCCGGTATGGGGAATCGAACGTGGGAGATCGGGTGCCGGGGTCTCGACATCACCCTGTGACGCCACCCGGGGACCCGACCGGACCCAGATTTTTTCTGGTTTTTATGGGGAATCGAACGTGGGACCTCGTGTGCCGGGGTCCCGACATCACCCTGTGACGCCACCCGGGGACCCGACCCTACCAGGGGTTTTTTGGCCAGTATGGGGAATCGAACCTGGGACGTCGGGTGCTGGGGTCCCGACATCACCCTGTGACGCCACCCGGGGACCCGACCCGAGCCGCGGTTTTTTGGCCGGTATGGGGAATCAAACCTGGGACCTCGGGTGCCAGGGTCCCGACATCACCCTGTGACGCGACCCGGGGACCCGACCCGACCTAGGGTTTTTTTGCCGGTAGGCGGAATCGAACGTGGGACCTCGGGTGCTGGGGTCCAGACATCACCCTCTGACGCCACCCGGGGACCCGACCCGACCCGAGCCGGTGTTTTTTGGCCAGTATGGGGAATCGAACCTGGGACCTCGGGTACCGGGGTCCTGACATCAACCTGTGATGCCACCAGGGGACCCGACTCGACCCGACCTTAGGTTTTTTGGCCGGTATGAGGAATCGAACCTGGGACCTCGGGTGCCGGGGTCCCGACATCACCCTGTGACGCCACCCGGGCACCCGACCCGAAACGGGGTCCAGGGGCCGGTATGGGGAATCGAACGTGGGACCTCGGGTGTTTGGGTCCCGACATCACCCTGTGACGCCACGCGGGGACCCGACCCGACCCGGGTATTTTGACCGGTATGGGGAATCGAACGTGGGACCTCGGGTGCCGGGGTCCCGACATCACCCTGTGACTCCACCCGGGCACCCGACCCAACCCGGGGTTTTTGGCCGGTATGGGGAATCGAACCTGGGACCTCGGTTGCCGTGGTCCCGACATCACCCTGTGACGCGACCCGGGGACCCGACCCGACCTAGGGTTTTTTTGCCGGTAGGCGGAATGGAACCTGCGACCTCGGGTGCCGGGGTCCTGACATCACCCTGTGACGCCACGCGGGGACCCGACCCGACCCGGGGTCCAGGGGCCGTTATGGGGAATCGAACGTTGGACCTCGGGTGCCGGGGAAGCGACATAACCCTGTGACCTCACCCGGGGAACCGACCCAACCCGGGGTTAATGGCCGGTATGGGGAATGGAACGTGGGACCTCGGGTGCCGGTATCCTGACATCACCCTGTGACGCGTCCTGGGGACCTGACCCGACCCGGGGTTTTTTGGACGGTATGGGGAATCGAACGTGGGACCTCGAGTGCCGGGGTCCCGACATCACCCTGTGATGCCACCCGTGCCCCCGACCTGACCTGGGGTTTTTTGTCCGTTATGGGGAATCGAATGTGGGACCTCGGGTGCCGTGGTCCCGACATCACCCTGTGACGCCACCCGGGGACCAGACCCGACCCGGGTTTTTTTGCCTGGTATGGGGAATCGAACGTGGGACCTCGGGTGCCGGGGTCCCGACCTCACCCTGTGACGTCACCAGGGGACCCGACTCGACCCGGGGTCTAATGGCCGATATGGGGAATCGAACCTGGGACCTTGGGTGCCGGGGTCCCGACATCACCCTGTGACGCCACCCGGGGACCCGACTCGACCCGGGGTCCAAGGGCCAGCATGGGGAATCGAACCTGGGACCTCGGGTGCCGGCGTCTCGACATCACCCTGTGATGCCACCCGGGGACCCGACAAGACCTGGGTTTTTTTGTCCGTTATGGGGAATCGAACGTGGGACCTCGGGTGCCGGCGTCCCGACATCACCCTGTGACGCCACCCTGGGACCCAACCCAAGCCGGGGTTAATGGCCGGTATGGGGAATGGAACCTGGGACCTCGAGTGCCGGGGTCCCGACATCACCCTGTGACGCCACCCGGGGACCTGACCCGACCCGGGGTTTTTTGGCCGGTATGGGGAATCGAACGTGGGACCTCGGTGCCGGGGTCTTGACATCACCCTGTGACGCCACCTGGGGACCCGACCCAACCCGGGGTCCAAGGGCTGGTATGGGGAATCGTACCTGGGACCTTGGTGCCGGGGTCTTGACATCACCCTGTGATGCCACCCGGGGACCCGACCTGACCTGGGTTTTTTTGTCCGTTATGGGGAATTGAACTATGGACCTCGGGTGCCGGGATCTCAACATCACAATGTGATGCCACCCGGGGACCCGACCCGACCCGGGGTCCAGGGGCCGTTATGGGGAATCGAACGTGGGACCTCGGGTGCCGGGGTCCCGACATCACCCTCAGACGCCACCCGGGGACCCGACCCAACCCGGGGTTTTTGGCTTGTATGGGGAATGGAAGGTGGGACCTCGGGTGCCGGGGTCCCGACATCACCCTGTGACGCAACCCGGGGTCTCGACCCGACCCGGGGTCTAATGGCCGATATGGGGAATTGAACGTGGGACCTCGGGTGCCGGGGTCCCGACATCACCCTGTGACGCCACCCGGGGCCTCAACCCGACCCAGGGTTTTTGGCCGGTATGGGGAATCGAACCTGGGAACTCGGGTGCCGGGGTCCCTACATCACCCTGTGACGCCACGCGGGGACCCGACCCGACCTTGGTTTTTTTGGCCGCTATGGGGAATCAAACCTGGGACCTCGAGTGCCGGGGTCCCAACATCACCCTGTGACGCCACCCGGGGATCCGACCCGACCCGGGGTCCAGGGGCCGGTATGGGGAATCGAACGTGGGACCTCGGGTGCCACGGTCCCGACATCACCCTGTGACGCTACCCGGCGACCCGACCCTACCCGGGGTCCAGGGGCCGGTGTGGGGAATCGAACCTGGGCCCTCGTGTACCGGGGCCCCGACATCACCTTCTGACGTCACCTGGGGACCCGACCCGACCCGGAGTTTTTTGGCCGGTATGGGGAATCGAACCTGAGACCTCAGGTGCCGGGGTACCGACATCACCCTGTGACGCCACCCGGGGACCAGACCCAAGCTGGGGTTTTTTGGCCGGTATGGGGAATCGAACGTGAGACCTCGGGTGCCGGGGTCCCGACATCACCCTGTGATGCCACCCGGGCACCTGACTCGACCCTAGGTTTTTTGGCCGGTATGGGGAATGGAACGTGGGACCTCGGTTGCCGTGGTCCAGACATCACCCTGTGACGCGACCCGGGGACCCGACCCGACCTAGGGTTTTTTTGCTGGTAGGCGGAATCGAATCTGGGACCTCGGGTGCCGGGGTCCCGACATCATCCTGTGGCGCCACCCGGGGACCCGACGCGACCCGGGGTCCAGGGGCCGTTATGGGGAATCGAACATTGGACCTCGGGTGCCGGGGACCCGACATCACCCTGTGACGCCACCCTGGGACCCGACCCAAGCTGGGGTTAATGGCCGGTATGGGGAATGGAACCTGGGACCTCGAGTGCCGGGGTCCCGACATCACCCTGTGACGCCACCCGGGGACCTGACCCGACCCGGGGTTTTTTGGCCGGTATGGGGAATCGAATGTGGGACCTCGTGTGCCGGGGTCCCGACATCACCCTGTGACGTCACCCGGGGACCCGACTAGACCCAGGGTCTAATGGCCGATATGGGGAATCGAACCTGGGACCTTGGGTGCCGGGGTCCCGACATCACCCTGTGATGCCACCCGGGGATCCGACCCGAGCCGGGGTTTTTTGGCCGGTATGGGGAATCGAACCTGGGACCTCATCTGCCAGGGTCCCTAAGTCAGCCTGTGACGCCACACGGGGACCCGACCCGAGCCGGGGTTTTTTGGCCGGTATGGGGAATCAAACCTGGGACCTCGGGTGCCGTGGTCCCGACATCACCCTGTGACGCCATGCGGTGACCCAAACCGACCCAGGGTTTTTTGATTGGTATGGGGAATCGAACCTGGGACCTCGGTGCCGGGGTCTTGACATCACCCTGTGACGCCCCCTGGGACCCGACCCAACCCGGGGTCCAAGGGCCGGTATGGGGAATCGTACCTGGGACCTCGGTGCCGGGGTCCCGACATCACCCTGTGACGCCACCCGGGCACCCGACCTGACCCGGGGTTTTTTGGCCGCTATGGGGAATCGAACCTGGGACCTCGGGTGCCGGGGTCCTGACATCACTCTGTGACGCCACCCGGGGACCCGACCCGAGCCGGGGTCCAGGCACCGGTATGGGGAATCGAACCTGGGACCTCGGGTGCCGGGGTTCTGACATCACCCTGTGACGCCACCCGGGGTCCCGACCCGACCAGGGGTCCAGGCGCCGGTATGGGGAATCGAACGATGGAAAACGGGTGCCGGGGTCCCGACATCACCCTGTGACGCCACCCGGGGACCCGACCCTACCAGGGGTTTTTTGGCCAGTATGGGGAATCGAACCTGGGACGTCGGGTGCTGGGGTCCCGACATCACCCTGTGACGCCACCGGGGACCCGACCCGAGCCGCGGTTTTTTGGCCGGTATGGGGAATCAAACCTGGGACCTCGGGTGCCAGGATCCCGACATCACCCTGTGACGCCACCCGGGGACCGGACCCAACCCGGGGTTCTTGGCCGGTATGGGGAATGGAACGTGGGACCTCGCGTGCCGGGGTCCTGACATCACCCTGTGACGCCACCCGGGGACCAGACCAGACCTAGGGTTTTTTTGCCGGTAGGCGGAATCAAACGTGGGACCTCGGGTGCTGGGGTCCCGACATCACTCTGTGAGGCCACACGGGGACCCGACCCGACCCAGGTTATTTTGTCTGTTATGGGGAATCGAACCTGGGACCTCGGGTGCCGTGGTCCCGACATCACCCTCTGACGCCACCCGGGGACCCGACCCGACCTAGGGTTTTTTTGCCGGTATGGGGAATCGAACGTGGGACCTTGGGTGCCGGGGTCCCGACATCACCCTGTGACGCCACCCGGGCACCCGACCTGACCCGGGGTTTTTTGGCCGCTATGGGGAATCGAACCTGGGACCTCGGGTGCCGGGGTCCTGACATCACTCTGTGACGCCACCCGGGGACCCGATCCAAGCCGGGGTCCAGGCGCAGGTATGGGGAATCGAACCTGGGACCTCGGGTGCCGGGGTTCTGACATCACCCTGTGACGCCACCCGGGCACCCGACCCGACCCGGGGTCCAGGCGCCGGTATGGGGAATCGAACCTGAGACCTCGGGTGCCGGGGTCCTGACATCAACCTGTGACGCCACCCGGGGACCCGACCCGACCTTGGGGTTTTTGGCCGGTATGAGGAATCGAACCTGGGACCTCGGGTGCCGGGGTCCCGACATCATCCTGTGGCGCCACCCGGGGACCCGACCCGACCCGGGTTTTTTGGCCGGTACGGGGAATGGAATTTGCGACCTCGGGTGCCGGGGTCCCGACATCACCCTGTGACGCCACCCGGGGACCCGACCAGAAACGGGGTCCAGGGGCCGGTATGGGGAATCGAACATGGGACCTCGGGTGCCGGGGTCCCGACATCACCCTGTGACGCCACCCGGGGACCCGACCCGACACGGGTTTTTTGGCCGGTATGGGGAATCGAACGTGGGACCTCGGGTGCCGGGGTCCCGACATCACCCTGTGACGCCACCCGGGGACCCGACCAGAAACGGGGTCCAGGGGCCAGTATGGGGATTGGAACGTGGGACCTCGGGTGCCGGGGTCCCAACATCACCCTCTGACGCCACCCGGGGACCCGACCCGACACGGGTTTTTTGGCCGGTATGGGGAATCGAACCTGGGACCTCGGGTGCCGGGGTCCCGACATCACCCTGTGACGCCACCCGGGGACCCGACCCGAGCCAGAGTCCAGGCGCCGGTATGGGGAATCGAACCTGGGACCTCGGGTGCCGGGGTTCTGACATCACCCTGTGACGCCACCCGGGGACCCGACCCGACCAGGGGTCCAGGCGCCGGTATGGGGAATCGAACGTGGGAGATCGGGTGCCGGGGTCTCGACATCACCCTGTGACGCCACCCGGGGACCCGACCGGACCCAGATTTTTTCTGGTTTTTATGGGGAATCGAACCTGGGACCTCGTGTGCCGGGGTCCCGACATCACCCTGTGACGCCACCCGGGGACCCGACCCTACCAGGGGTTTTTTGGCCAGTATGGGGAATCGAACCTGGGACGTCGGGTGCTGGGGTCCCGACATCACCCTGTGACGCCACCCGGGGACCCGACCCGAGCCGCGGTTTTTTGGCCGGTATGGGGAATCAAACCTGGGACCTCGGGTGCCAGGGTCCCGACATCACCCTGTGACGCGACCCGGGGACCCGACCCGACCTAGGGTTTTTTTGCCGGTAGGCGGAATCGAACGTGGGACCTCGGGTGCTGGGGTCCAGACATCACCCTCTGACGCCACCCGGGGACCCGACCCGACCCGAGCCGGTGTTTTTTGGCCAGTATGGGGAATCGAACCTGGGACCTCGGGTACCGGGGTCCTGACATCAACCTGTGATGCCACCAGGGGACCCGACTCGACCCGACCTTAGGTTTTTTGGCCGGTATGAGGAATCGAACCTGGGACCTCGGGTGCCGGGGTCCCGACATCACCCTGTGACGCCACCCGGGCACCCGACCCGAAACGGGGTCCAGGGGCCGGTATGGGGAATCGAACGTGGGACCTCGGGTGTTTGGGTCCCGACATCACCCTGTGACGCCACGCGGGGACCCGACCCGACCCGGGTATTTTGACCGGTATGGGGAATCGAACGTGGGACCTCGGGTGCCGGGGTCCCGACATCACCCTGTGACTCCACCCGGGCACCCGACCCAACCCGGGGTTTTTGGCCGGTATGGGGAATCGAACCTGGGACCTCGGTTGCCGTGGTCCCGACATCACCCTGTGACGCGACCCGGGGACCCGACCCGACCTAGGGTTTTTTTGCCGGTAGGCGGAATGGAACCTGCGACCTCGGGTGCCGGGGTCCTGACATCACCCTGTGACGCCACGCGGGGACCCGACCCGACCCGGGGTCCAGGGGCCGTTATGGGGAATCGAACGTTGGACCTCGGGTGCTGGGGAAGCGACATAACCCTGTGACCTCACCCGGGGAACCGACCCAACCCGGGGTTAATGGCCGGTATGGGGAATGGAACGTGGGACCTCGGGTGCCGGTATCCCGACATCACCCTGTGACGCGTCCTGGGGACCTGACCCGACCCGGGGTTTTTTGGACGGTATGGGGAATCGAACGTGGGACCTCGAGTGCCGGGGTCCCGACATCACCCTGTGATGCCACCCGTGCCCCCGACCTGACCTGGGGTTTTTTGTCCGTTATGGGGAATCGAATGTGGGACCTCGGGTGCCGTGGTCCCGACATCACCCTGTGACGCCACCCGGAACCAGACCCGACCCGGGTTTTTTTGCCTGGTATGGGGAATCGAACGTGGGACCTCGGGTGCCGGGGTCCCGACCTCACCCTGTGACGTCACCAGGGGACCCGACTCGACCCGGGGTCTAATGGCCGATATGGGGAATCGAACGTGGGACCTCGGGTGCCGGGGTCCCGACCTCACCCTGTGACGTCACCAGGGGACCCGACTCGACCCGGGGTCTAATGGCCGATATGGGGTATCGAACGTGGGACCTTGGGTGCCGGCGTCTCGACATCACCCTGTGATGCCACCCGGGGACCCGACAAGACCTGGGTTTTTTTGTCCGTTATGGGGAATCGAACGTGGGACCTCGGGTGCCGGCGTCCCGACATCACCCTGTGACGCCACCCTGGGACCCGACCCAAGCCGGGGTTAATGGCCGGTATGGGGAATGGAACCTGGGACCTCGAGTGCCGGGGTCCCGACATCACCCTGTGACGCCACCCGGGGATCCGACCCGAGCCGGGGTTTTTTGGCCGGTATGGGGAATCGAACCTGGGACCTCAGCTGCCAGGGTCCCTAAGTCAGCCTGTGACGCCACACGGGGACCCGACCCGAGCCGGGGTTTTTTGGCCGGTATGGGGAATCAAACCTGGGACCTCGGGTGCCGTGGTCCCGACATCACCCTGTGACGCCATGCGGTGACCCGATCCGACCCGGGGTCTTTGGCCGGTATGGGGAATCGAACCTGGGACCTCGGTGCCGGGGTCTTGACATCACCCTGTGACGCCACCTGGGGACCCGACCCAACCCGGGGTCCAAGGGCCGGTATGGGGAATCGTACCTGGGACCTCGGTGCCGGGGTCTTGACATCACTCTGTGACGCCACGCTGGGACCCGACCCGACCTAGGGTTTTTTGGCCGGTAGGCGGAATCGAAAGTGGGACCTCGGGTGCCGGGGTCCCGACATCACCCTGTGATGCCACCCGGGGACCCGACCTGACCTGGGTTTTTTTGTCCGTTATGGGGAATTGAACTATGGACCTCAGGTGCCGGGATCTCAACATCACAATGTGATGCCACCCGGGGACCTGACCCAACCCGGGGTCCAGGGGCCGGTATGGGGAATCGAACCTGGGACCTCGCGTGCCGGGGTCCCGACATCACCCTGTGACGCCACCCGGGGACCCGACCCAACCCAGGGTTTTCGGCTTGTATGGGGAATGGAAGGTGGGACCTCGGGTGTCGGGGTCCCAACATCACCCTGTGACGCAACCCGGGGTCTCGACCCGACCCGGGGTCCAGGGGCCTTTATTGGGAATGGAACGTGGGACCTCCTGTGCCGGGGTCCCGACATCAGCCTGTGACGCCACCCAGGGCCTCAACCCGACCCAGGGTTTTTGGCAAGTATGGGGAATCGAACGTGGGACCTTGGGTTCCGGGATCCCGGCATCACCCTGTGACGCCACCCGGGGACCCGACCCTACCTAGGTTTTTTTGCCTGGTATGGGGAATCGAACCTGGGACCTCGGGTGCCGGTATCCCGACATCACCCTGTGACGCCACCCGGGGACCCGACCCTACCAGGGGTTTTTTGGCCAGTATGGGGAATCGAACCTGGGACGTCGGGTGCTGGGGTCCCGACATCACCCTGTGACGCCACCCGGGGACCCGACCCGAGCCGCGGTTTTTTGGCCAGTATGGGGAATCAAACCTGGGACCTCGGGTGCCAGGATCCCGACATCACCCTGTGACGCCACCCGGGGACCGGACCCAACCCGGGGTTCTTGGCCGGTATGGGGAATGGAACGTGGGACCTCGCGTGCCGGGGTCCTGACATCACCCTGTGACGCCACCCGGGGACCAGACCAGACCTAGGGTTTTTTTGCCGGTAGGCGGAATCAAACGTGGGACCTCGGGTGCTGGGGTCCCGACATCACTCTGTGAGGCCACACGGGGACCCGACCCGACCCAGGTTATTTTGTCTGTTATGGGGAATCGAACGTGGGACCTCGGGTGCCGGGGTCCCGACATCACCCTCTGACGACATCCGGGGACCCGACCCGACCTAGGGTTTTTTTGCCGGTATGGGGAATCGAACGTGGGACCTTGGGTGCCGGGGTCCCGACATCACCCTGTGACGCCACCCGGGCACCTGACCCGACCCGGGGTTTTTTGGCCGGTATGGGGAATCGAACCTGGGACCTCGGGTGCCGGGGTCCTGACATCACCCTGTGACGCGACCCGGGGACCCGACCCGAGCCGGGGTCCAGGCGCCGGTATGGGGAATCGAACCTGGGACCTCGGGTGCCGGGGTTCTGACATCACCCTGTGACGCCACCCGGGGACCCGACCCGACCCGGGGTCCAGGCGCCGGTATGGGGAATCGAACCTGGGACCTCGGGTGCCGGGGTCCTGACATCAACCTGTGACGCCACCCGGGGACCCGACCCGACCTTGGGTTTTTTGGCCGGTATGAGGAATCGAACCTGGGACCTCGGGTGCCGGGATCCTGACATCATCCTGTGACGCCACCCGGGGACCCGACCCGACCCGGGTTTTTTGGCCGGTACGGGGAATGGAATTTGCGACCTCGGGTGTTGGGGTCCCGACATCACCCTGTAACGCCACCCGGGGACCCGAACAGAAACGGGGTCCAGGGGCCGGTATGGGGAATCGAACATGGGACCTCGGGTGCCGGGGTCCCGACATCACCCTGTGACGCCACCCGGGGACCCGACCCGACACGGGTTTTTTGGCCGGTATGGGGAATCGAACGTGGGACCTCGGGTGCCGGGGTCCCGACATCACCCTGTGACGCCACCCGGGGACCCGACCAGAAACGGGGTCCAGGGGCCGGTATGGGGATTGGAACGTGGGACCTCGGGTGCCGGGGTCCCGACATCACCCTCTGACGCCACCCGGGGACCCGACCCGACCCGGGGTTTTTTGGCCGGTATGGGGAATCGAACGTGGGACCTCGGGTGCCGGGGTCCCGACATCACTCTGTGACGCCACCCGGGGACCCGACCCGAGCCGGGGTCCAGGCGCCGGTATGGGGAATCGAACCTGGGACCTCGGGTGCCGGGGTTCTGACATCACCCTGTGACGCCACCCGGGGACCCGACCCGACCAGGGGTCCAGGCGCCGGTATGGGGAATCGAACGTGTGAGATCGGGTGCCGGGGTCTCGACATCACCGTGTGACGCCACCCGGGGACCCGACCAGACCCAGATTTTTTCTGGTTTTTATGGGGAATCGAACGTGGGACCTCGTGTGCCGGGGTCCCGACATCACCCTGTGACGCCACCCGGGGACCCGACCCTACCAGGGGTTTTTTGGCCAGTATGGGGAATCGAACCTGGGACGTCGGGTGCTGGGGTCCCGACATCACCCTGTGACGCCACCCGGGGACCCGACCCGAGCCGCGGTTTTTTGGCTGGTATGGGGAATCAAACCTGGGACCTCGGGTGCCAGGGTCCCGACATCACCCTGTGACGCGACCCGGGGACCCGACCCGACCTAGGGTTTTTTTGCCGGTAGGCGGAATCGAACGTGGGACCTTGGGTGCTGGGGTCCAGACATCACCCTCTGACGCCACCCGGGGACCCGACCCGACCCGAGCCGGTGTTTTTTGGCCAGTATGGGGAATCGAACCTGGGACCTCGGGTACCGGGGTCCTGACATCAACCTGTGACGCCACCAGGGGACCCGACTCGACCCGACCTTAGGTTTTTTGGCTGGTATGAGGAATCGAACCTGGGACCTCGGGTGCCGGGGTCCCGACATCACCCTGTGACGCCACCCGGGCACCCGACCCGAAACGGGGTCCAGGGGCCAGTATGGGGAATCGAACGTGGGACCTCGGGTGTTTGGGTCCTGACATCACCCTGTGACGCCACGCGGGGACCCGACCCGACCCGGGTATTTTGACCGGTATGGGGAATCGAACCTGGGACCTCGGGTGCCGGGGTCCCGACATCACCCTGTGACTCCACCCGGGCACCCGACCCAACCCGGGGTTTTTGGCCGGTATGGGGAATCGAACCTGGGACCTCGGTTGCCGTGGTCCCGACATCACCCTGTGACGCGACCCGGGGACCCGACCCGACCTAGGGTTTTTTTGCCGGTAGGCGGAATGGAACCTGCGACCTCGGGTGCCGGGGTCCTGACATCACCCTGTGACGCCACGCGGGGACCCGACCCGACCCGGGGTCCAGGGGCCGTTATGGGGAATCGAACGTTGGACCTCGGGTGCCGGGGAAGCGACATAACCCTGTGACCTCACCTGGGGAACCGACCCAACCCGGGGTTAATGGCCGGTATGGGGAATGGAACGTGGGACCTCGGGTGCCGGTATCCCGACATCACCCTGTGACGCGTCCTGGGGACCTGACCCGACCCGGGGTTTTTTGGACGGTATGGGGAATCGAACGTGGGACCTCGAGTGCCGGGGTCCCGACATCACCCTGTGACGCCACCCGGGGACCAGACCCGACCCGGGTTTTTTTGCCTGGTATGGGGAATCGAACGTGGGACCTCGGGTGCCGGGGTCCCGACATCACCCTGTGACGCCACTTGGGGACCTGACCCGACCCGGGGTTTTTTGGCCGGTATGGGGAATGGAACGTGGGACCTCGGGTGCCGGTATCCCGACATCACCCTGTGACGCCACCCTGGGACCCGACCCTACCAGGGGTTTTTTGGCCAGTATGGGGAATCGAACCTGGGACGTCGGGTGCTGGGGTCCCGACATCACCCTGTGACGCCACCCGGGGACCCGACCCGAGCCGCGGTTTTTTGGCCGGTATGGGGAATCAAACCTGGGACCTCGGGTGCCAGGATCCCGACATCACCCTGTGACGCCACCCGGGGACCGGACCCAACCCGGGGTTCTTGGCCGGTATGGGGAATGGAACGTGGGACCTCGCGTGCCGGGGTCCTGACATCACCCTGTGACGCCACCCGGGGACCAGACCAGACCTAGGGTTTTTTTGCCGGTAGGCGGAATCAAACGTGGGACCTCGGGTGCTGGGGTCCCGACATCACTCTGTGAGGCCACACGGGGACCCGACCCGACCCAGGTTATTTTGTCTGTTATGGGGAATCGAACGTGGGACCTCGGGTGCCGGGGTCCCGACATCACCCTCTGACGACATCCGGGGACCCTACCCGACCTAGGGTTTTTTTGCCGGTATGGGGAATCGAACGTGGGACCTTGGGTGCCGGGGTCCCGACATCACCCTCTGACGCCACCCGGGCACCCGACCCGACCCGGGGTTTTTTGGCCGGTATGGGGAATCGAACCTGGGACCTCGGGTGCCGGGGTCCCGACATCACTCTGTGACGCAACCCGGGGACCCGACCCGAGCCGGGGTCCAGGCGCCGGTATGGGGAATCGAACCTGGGACCTCGGGTGCCGGGGTTCTGACATCACCCTGTGACGCCACCCGGGCACCGACCCGACCCGGGGTCCAGGCGCCGGTATGGGGAATCGAACCTGGGACCTCGGGTGCCGGGGTCCTGACATCAACCTGTGACGCCACCCGGGGACCCGACCCGACCTTGGGTTTTTTGGCCGGTATGAGGAATCGAACCTGGGACCTCGGGTGCCGGGATCCTGACATCATCCTGTGACGCCACCCGGGGACCCGACCCGACCCGGGTTTTTTGGCCGGTACGGGGAATGGAATTTGCGACCTCGGGTGCCGGGGTCCCGACATCACCCTGTAACGCCACCCGGGGACCCGACCAGAAACGGGGTCCAGGGGCCGGTATGGGGAATCGAACATGGGACCTCGGGTGCCGGGGTCCCGACATCACCCTGTGACGCCACCCGGGGACCCGACCCGACACGGGTTTTTTGGCCGGTATGGGGAATCGAACGTGGGACCTCGGGTGCCGGGGTCCCGACATCACCCTGTGACGCCACCCGGGGACCCGACCAGAAACGGGGTCCAGGGGCCGGTATGGGGATTGGAACGTGGGACCTCGGGTGCCGGGGTCCCGACATCACCCTGTGACGCCACCCGGGGACCCGACCCGACCCGGGGTTTTTTGGCCGGTATGGGGAATCGAACGTGGGACCTCGGGTGCCGGGGTCCCGACATCACTCTGTGACGCCACCCGGGGACCCGACCCGAGCCGGGGTCCAGGCGCCGGTATGGGGAATCGAACCTGGGACCTCGGGTGCCGGGGTTCTGACATCACCCTGTGACGCCACCCGGGGACCCGACCCGACCCGGGGTCCAGGCGCCGGTATGGGGAATCGAACGTGGGAGATCGGGTGCCGGGGTCTCGACATCACCCTGTGACGCCACCCGGGGACCCGACCAGACCCAGATTTTTTCTGGTTTTTATGGGGAATCGAACGTGGTACCTCGTGTGCCGGGGTCCCGACATCACCCTGTGACGCCACCCGGGGACCCGACCCTACCAGGGGTTTTTTGGCCAGTATGGGGAATCGAACCTGGGACGTCGGGTGCTGGGGTCCCGACATCACCCTGTGACGCCACCCGGGGACCCGACCCGAGCCGCGGTTTTTTGGCCGGTATGGGGAATCAAACCTGGGACCTCGGGTGCCAGGGTCCCGACATCACCCTGTGACGCGACCCGGGGACCCGACCCGACCTAGGGTTTTTTTGCTGGTAGGCGGAATCGAACGTGGGACCTTGGGTGCTGGGGTCCAGACATCACCCTCTGACGCCACCCGGGGACCCGACCCGACCCGAGCCGGTGTTTTTTGGCCAGTATGGGGAATCGAACCTGGGACCTCGGGTACCGGGGTCCTGACATCAACCTGTGACGCCACCAGGGGACCCGACTCGACCCGACCTTAGGTTTTTTGGCCGGTATGAGGAATCGAACCTGGGACCTCGGGTGCCGGGGTCCCGACATCACCCTGTGACGCCACCCGGGCACCCGACCCGAAACGGGGTCCAGGGGCCGGTATGGGGAATCGAACGTGGGACCTCGGGTGCTTGGGTCCCGACATCACCCTGTGACGCCACGCGGGGACCCGACCCGACCCGGGTATTTTGACCGGTATGGGGAATCGAACCTGGGACCTCGGGTGCCGGGGTCCCGACATCACCCTGTGACTCCACCCGGGCACCCGACCCAACCCGGGGTTTTTGGCCGGTATGGGGAATCGAACCTGGGACCTCGGTTGCCGTGGTCCCGACATCACCCTGTGACGCGACCCGGGGACCCGACCCGACCTAGGGTTTTTTTGCCGGTAGGCGGAATGGAACCTGCGACCTCGGGTGCCGGGGTCCTGACATCACCCTGTGACGCCAACCGGGGACCAGACCCGACCCGGGGTCCAGGGGCCGTTATGGGGAATCGAACGTTGGACCTCGGGTGCCGGGGAAGCGACATAACCCTGTGACGCCACCCGGGGAACCGACCCAACCCGGGGTTAATGGCCGGTATGGGGAATGGAACGTGGGAGCTCGAGTGCCGGGGTCCCGACATCACCCTGTGACGCGTCCTGGGGACCTGACCCGACCCGGGGTTTTTTGGACGGTATGGGGAATCGAACGTGGGACCTCGAGTGCCGGGGTCCCGACATCACCCTGTGATGCCACCCGTGCCCCCGACCTGACCTGGGGTTTTTTGTCTGTTATGGGGAATCGAATGTGGGACCTCGGGTGCCGTGGTCCCGACATCACCCTGTGACGCCACCCGGGGACCAGACCCGACCCGGGTTTTTTTGCCTGGTATGGGGAATCGAACGTGGGACCTCGGGTGCCGGGGTCCCGACCTCACCCTGTGACGTCACCAGGGGACCCGACTCGACCCGGGGTCTAATGGCCGATATGGGGAATCGAACCTGGGACCTTGGGTGCCGGGGTCCCGACATCACCCTGTGACGCCACCCGGGGACCCGACTCGACCCGGGGTCCAAGGGCCAGTATGGGGAATCGAACCTGGGACCTCGGGTGCCGGCGTCTCAACATCACCCTGTGATGCCACCCGGGTACCCGACAAGACCTGGGTTTTTTTGTCCGTTATGGGGAATCGAACGTGGGACCTCGGGTGCCGGCGTCCCGACATCACCCTCTGACGCCACCCGGGGACCCGACCCGACCCGGGGTTTTTTGCCTGGTATAGGGAATGGAACCTGGGGCCTCGTTTGACGGGGTCCCGACATCACCCTGTGACGCCACGCGGGGACCCGACCCGACCTTGGTTTTTTTGGCCGCTATGGGGAATCAAACCTGGGACCTCGGGTGCCGGGGTCCCAATATCACCCTGTGAAACCACCCGGGGACACGACCCGACCTAGGGTTTTTTGCCTGGTATGCGGAATGGAACCTAGGGCCCTCGTTTGCTGGGGTCCCGACATCACCCTGTGACGCCACGCGGGGACCCGACCCGACCTTGGGTTTTTTGGCCGCTATGGGGAATCAAACCTGGGACCTCGGGTGCCGGGGTCCCGACATCACCCTCTGACGCCACCCGGGGACCCGACCCGAAATGGGGTTTTTTGGCCAGTATGGGGAATCGAACGTGGGACCTCGGGTGCCGGGGTCCCGACATCACCCTCTGACGCCACCCGGGGACCCGACCCGACCCGGGGTTTTTTGGCCAGGATGGGGAATCGAACCTGGGACCTCGGGTGCCGGGGTCCTGACATCACCCTGTGACGCCACCCGGGGACCCGACCCGACCCAGGGTCCAGGGGCCGTTATGGGGAATCGAACGTGGGACCTCGGGTGCCAGGGTCCCGACATCACCCTGTGACGCCACCCGGGGACCCGACCCGACCCGGGGTCCAGGGGCCGGTGTGGGGAATCGAACCTGGGCCCTCGTGTACCGGGGCCCCGACATCACTCTCTGACGCCACCTGGGCACTCGACCCGACCCGGAGTTTTTTGGCCGGTATGGGGAATCGAACGTGGGACCTCAGGTGCCGGGGTCCCGACATCACCCTGTGACGCCACCCGGGGACCCGACCCAAGCCGGGGTTTTTTGGCCGATATGGGGAATCGAACGTGGGACCTCGGTTGCCGTGGTCCAGACATCACCCTGTGACGCGACCCGGGGATCCGACCCGACCTAGGGTTTTTTTGCCGGTAGGCGGAATCGAAACTGGGACCTCGGGTGCCGGGGTCCCGACATCATCCTGTGGCGCCACGCGGGGACCCGACGCGACCCGGAGTTTTTTGGCCGGTATGGGGAATGGAACCTGCGACCTCGGGTACCGGGGTCCTGACATCACCCTGTGACGCCACCCGGGGACCCGACCCGACCCGGGGTCCAGGGGCTGTTATGGGGAATCGAACGTTGGACCTCGGGTGCCGGGGACCCGACATCACCCTGTGACGCCACCCTGGGACCCGACCCAAGCCGGGGTTAATGGCCGGTATGGGGAATGGAACCTGGGACCTCGAGTGCCGGGGTCCCGACATCACCCTGTGACGCCACCCGGGGACCTGACCCGACCCGGGGTTTTTTGGCCGCTATGGGGAATCGAACGTGGGACCTCGGTGCCGGGGTCTTGACATCACCCTGTGAGGCCACCCGGGGACCCGACCCAACCCGGGGTCCAAGGGCTGGTATGGGGAATCGTACCTGGGACCTTGGTGCCGGGGTCTTGACATCACCCTGTGATGCCACCTGGGCACCCGACCCGACCCGGGGTTTTTTGGCCGGTATGGGGAATCGAACCTGGGACCTCGGGTGCCGGGGTCCTGACATCACCCTGTGACGCCACCCGGGGACCCGACCCGAGCCGGGGTCCAGGCGCCGTTATGGGGAATCGAACCTGGGACCTCGTGTGCCGGGGTTCTGACATCACCCTGTGACGCCACCCGGGCACCCGACCCGACCCGGGGTCCAGGCGCCGGTATGGGGAATCGAACCTGGGACCTCGGGTGCCGGGGTCCTGACATCAACCTGTGACGCCACCCGGGGACCCGACCCGACCTTGGGTTTTTTGGCCGGTATGAGGAATCGAACCTGGGACCTCGGGTGCCGGGGTCCTGACATCATCCTGTGACGCCACCCGGGGACCCGACCCGACCCGGGTTTTTTGGCCGGTACGGGGAATGGAATTTGCGACCTTGGGTGCCGGGGTCCCGACATCACCCTGTGACGCCACACGGGGACCCGACCAGAAACGGGGTCCAGGGGCCGGTATGGGGATTGGAACGTGGGACCTCGGGTGCCGGGGTCCCGACATCACCCTCTGACGCCACCCGGGGACCCGACCCGACCCGGGGTTTTTTGGCCGGTATGGGGAATCGAACGTGGGACCTCGGGTGCCGGGGTCCCGACATCACTCTGTGACGCCACCCGGGGACCCGACCCGAGCCGGGGTCCAGGCGCCGGTATGGGGAATCGAACCTGGGACCTCGGGTGCCGGGGTTCTGACATCACCCTGTGACGCCACCTGGGGACCCGACCCGACCAGGGGTCCAGGCGCCGGTATGGGGAATCGAACGTGGGAGATCGGGTGCCGGGGTCTCAACATCACCCTGTGACGCCACCCGGGGACCCGACCGGACCCAGATTTTTTCTGGTTTTTATGGGGAATCGAACGTGGGACCACGGGTGCCGGGGTCCCGACATCACCCTGTGACGCCACCCGGGGACCCGACCCTACCAGGGGTTTTTTGGCCCGTATGGGGAATCGAACCTGGGACGTCGGGTGCTGGGGTCCCGACATCACCCTGTGACGCCACCCGGGGACCCGACCCGAGCCGCGGTTTTTTGGCTGGTATGGGGAATCAAACCTGGGACCTCGGGTGCCAGGGTCCCGACATCACCCTGTGACGCGACCCGGGGACCCGACCCGACCTAGGGTTTTTTTGCCGGTAGGCGGAATCGAACGTGGGACCTCGGGTGCTGGGGTCCAGACATCACCCTCTGACGCCACCCGGGGACCCGACCCGACCCGAGCCGGTGTTTTTTGGTCAGTATGGGGAATCGAACCTGGGACCTCGGGTACCGGGGTCCTGACATCACCCTGTGACGCCACCAGGGGACCCGACTCGACCCGACCTTAGGTTTTTTGGCCGGTATGAGGAATCGAACCTGGGACCTCGGGTGCCGGGGTCCCGACATCACCCTGTGACGCCACCCGGGCACCCGACCCGACCCAGGGTCCAAGGGCCAGTATGGGGAATCGAACGTGGGACCTCGGGTGCTTGGGTCCCGACATCACCCTGTGACGCCACGCGGGGACCCGACCCGACCCGGGTATTTTGACCGGTATGGGGAATCGAACGTGGGACCTCGGGTGCCGGGGTCCCGACATCACCCTGTGACGCCACCCGGGGACCAGACGCGACCCGGGGTTTTTGGCCGGTATGGGGAATCGAACCTGGGACCTCGGTTGCCGTGGTCCCGACATCACCCTGTGACGCGACCCGGGGACCCGACCCGACCTAGGGTTTTTTTGCCGGTAGGCGGAATGGAACCTGCGACCTCGGGTGCCGGGGTCCCGACATCACCCTGTGACGCCACGCGGGGACCCGACCCGACCCGGGGTCCAGGGGCCGTTATGGGGAATCGAACGTTGGACCTCGGGTGCCGGGGAAGCGACATAACCCTGTGACCTCACCCGGGGAACCGACCCAACCCGGGGTTAATGGCCGGTATGGGGAATGGAACGTGGGACCTCGAGTGCCGGGGTCCCGACATCACCCTGTGACGCGTCCTGGGGACCTGACCCGACCCGGGGTTTTTTGGACGGTATGGGGAATCGAACGTGGGACCTCGAGTGCCGGGGTCCCGACATCACCCTGTGATGCCACCCGTGCCCCCGACCTGACCTGGGGTTTTTTGTCCGTTATGGGGAATCGAATGTGGGACCTTGGGTGCCGTGGTCCCGACATCACCCTGTGACGCCACCCGGGGACCAGACCCGACCCGGGTTTTTTTGCCTGGTATGGGGAATCGAACGTGGGACCTCCTGTGCCGGGGTCCCGACCTCACCCTGTGACGTCACCAGGGGACCCGACTCGACCCGGGGTCTAATGGCCGATATGGGGAATCGAACCTGGGACCTTGGGTGCCGGTGTCCCGACATCACCCTGTGACGCCACCCGGGGACCCGACTCGACCCGGGGTCCAAGGGCCAGTATGGTGAATCGAACCTGGGACCTCGGGTGCCGGCGTCTCGACATCACCCTGTGATGCCACCCAGGGACCCGACAAGACCTGGGTTTTTTTGTCCGTTATGGGGAATCGAACGTGGGACCTCGGGTGCCGGCGTCCCGACATCACCCTGTGACGCCACCGGGGACACGACCCGACCCGGGGTTTTTTGCCTGGTATAGGGAATGGAACCTGGGGCCTCGTTTGACGGGGTCCCGACATCACCCTGTGACGCCACGCGGGGACCCGACCCGACCTTGGTTTTTTTGGCCGCTATGGGGAATCAAACCTGGGACCTCGGGTGCCGGGGTCCCGACATCACCCTCTGACGCCACCCGGAGACCTGACCCGAAATGGGGTTTTTTGGCCAGTATGGGGAATCGAACGTGGGACCTCGGGTGCCGGGGTCCCGACATCACCCTCTGACGCCACCCGGGGACCCGACCCGACCCGGGGTTTTTTGGCCAGGATGGGGAATCGAACCTGGGACCTCGGGTGCCGGGGTCCTGACATCACCCTGTGACGCCACCCGGGGACCCGACCCGACCCAGGGTCCAGGGGCCGGTATGGGGAATCGAACGTGGGACCTCGGGTGCCAGGGTCCCGACATCACCCTGTGACCCCACCCGGGGACACGAACCGACCCGGGGTCCAGGGGCCGGTGTGGGGAATCGAACCTGGGCCCTCGTGTACCGGGGCCCCGACATCACTCTCTGACGCCACCTGGGAACTCGACCCGACCCGGAGTTTTTTGGCCGGTATGGGGAATCGAACGTGGGACCTCAGGTGCCGGGGTACCGACATCACCCTGTGACGCCACCCGGGGACCCGACCCAAGCCGGGGTTTTTTTGCCGATATGGGGAATCGAACGTGGGACCTCGGTTGCCGTGGTCCAGACATCACCCTGTGACGCGACCCGGGGATCCGACCCGACCTAGGGTTTTTTTGCCGGTAGGCGGAATCGAATCTGGGACCTCGGGTGCCGGGGTCCCGACATCATCCTGTGGCGCCACGCGGGGACCCGACGCGACCCGGAGTTTTTTGGCCGTTATGGGGAATGGAACCTGCGACCTCGGGTACCGGGGTCCTGACATCACCCTGTGACGCCACCCGGGGACCCGACCCGACCCGGGGTCCAGGGGCTGTTATGGGGAATCGAACGTTGGACCTCGGGTGCCGGGGACCCGACATCACCCTGTGACGCCACCCGGGGACCTGACCCGACCCGGGGTGTTTTGGCCGGTATGGGGAATCGAACGTGGGACCTCGGTGCCGGGGTCTTGACATCACCCTGTGACGCCACCTGGGGACCCGACCCAACCCGGGGTCCAAGGGCTGGTATGGGGAATCGTACCTGGGACCTTGGTGCCGGGGTCTTGACATCACCCTGTGATGCCACCCGGGGACCCGACCTGACCTGGGTTTTTTTGTCCGTTATGGGGAATTGAACTATGGACCTCGGGTGCCGGGATCTCAACATCACAATGTGATGCCACCCGGGGACCCGACCCGACCCGGGGTCCAGGGGCCGTTATGGGGAATCGAACGTGGGACCTCGGGTGCCGGGGTCCCGACATCACCCTGTGACGCCACCCGGGGACCCGACCCAACCCGGGGTTTTTGGCTTGTATGGGGAATGGAAGGTGGGACCTCGGGTGCCGGGGTCCCGACATCACCCCGTGACGCAACCCGGGGTCTCGACCCGACCCGGGGTCTAATGGCCGATATGGGGAATTGAACGTGGGACCTCGGGTGCCGGGGTCCCGACATCACCCTGTGACGCCACCCGGGGCCTCAACCCGACCCAGGGTTTTTAGCCGGTATGGGGAATCGAACCTGGGAACTCAGGTGCCGGGGTCCCGACATCACCCTGTGACGCCACGCGGGGACCCGACCCGACCTTGGTTTTTTTGGCCGCTATGGGGAATCAAACCTGGGACCTCGAGTGCCGGGGTCCCAACATCACCCTGTGACGCCACCCGGGGACCCGACCCGACCCGGGGTCCAGGGGCCGGTATGGGGAATCGAACCTGGGACCTCGGGTGCCACGGTCCCGACATCACCCTGTGACGCCACCCGGCGACCCGACCCGACCCGGGGTCCAGGGGCCGCTGTGGGGAATCGAACCTGGGCCCTCGTGTACCGGGGCCCCGACATCACCTTCTGACGCCACCTGGGGACCCGACCCGACCCGGAGTTTTTTGGCCGGTATGGGGAATCGAACCTGAGACCTCAGGTGCCGGGGTACCGACATCACCCTGTGACGCCACCCGGGGACCCGACCCAAGCTGGGGTTTTTTGGCCGGTATGGGGAATCAAACGTGGGACCTCGGGTGATGGCGTCCCAACATCACCCTGTGACGCCACCCGGGGACCCGACTCGACCCGGGGTTTTTTGTCCGGTATGGGGAATCGAACGTGAGACCTCGGGTGCCGGGTTCCCGACATCACCCTGTGATGCCACCCGGGCACCTGACTCGACCCTAGGTTTTTTGGCCGGTATGGGGAATGGAAAGTGGGACCTCGGTTGCCGTGGTCCAGACATCACCCTGTGACGCGACCCGGGGACCCGACCCGACCTAGGGTTTTTTTGCTGGTAGGCGGAATCGAATCTGGGACCTCGGGTGCCGGGGTCCCGACATCATCCTGTGGCGCCACCCGGGGACCCGACGCGACCCGGTGTTTTTTGGCCGGTATGGGGAATGGAACCTGCGACCTCGGGTGCCGGGGTCCTGACATCACCCTGTGACGCCAGCCGGGGACCCGACCCGACCCGGGGTCCAGGGGCCGTTATGGGGAATCGAACATTGGACCTCGGGTGCCGGGGACCCGACATCACCCTGTGACGCCATCCGGGGACCCGACCCAAGCTGGGGTTAATGGCCGGTATGGGGAATGGAACCTGGGACCTCGAGTGCCGGGGTCCCGACATCACCCTGTGACGCCACCCGGGGACCTGACCCGACCCGGGGTTTTTTGGCCGGTATGGGGAATCGAATGTGGGACCTCGTGTGCCGGGGTCCCGACATCACCCTGTGACGTCACCCGGGGACCCGACTAGACCCAGGGTCTAATGGCCGATATGGGGAATCGAACCTGGGACCTTGGGTGCCGGGGTCCCGACATCACCCTGTGATGCCACCCGGGGATCCGACCCGAGCCGGGGTTTTTTGGCCGGTATGGGGAATCGAACCTGGGACCTCAGCTGCCAGGGTCCCTAAGTCAGCCTGTGACGCCACACGGGGACCCGACCCGAGCCGGGGTTTTTTGGCCGGTATGGGGAATCAAACCTGGGACCTCGGGTGCCGTGGTCCCGACATCACCCTGTGACGCCATGCGGCGACCCGATCCGACCCGGGGTTTTTTGGCCGCTATGGGGAATCGAACCTGGGACCTCGGTGCCGGGGTCTTGACATCACCCTGTGACGCCACCTGGGGACCCGACCCAACCCGGGGTCCAAGGGCCGGTATGGGGAATCGTACCTGGGACCTCGGTGCCGGGGTCTTGACATCACTCTGTGACGCCACGCTGGGACCCGACCCGACCTAGGGTTTTTTGGCCGGTAGGCGGAATCGAAAGTGGGACCTCGGGTGCCGGGGTCCCGACATCACCCTGTGATGCCACCCGGGGACCCGACCTGACCTGGGTTTTTTTGTCCGTTATGGGGAATTGAACTATGGACCTCGGGTGCCGGGATCTCAACATCACAATGTGATGCCACACGGGGACCTGACCCAACCCGGGGTCCAGGGGCCGGTATGGGGAATCGAACCTGGGACCTCGCGTGCCGGGGTCCCGACATCACCCTGTGACGCCACCCGGGGACCCGACCCAACCCAGGGTTTTTGGCTTGTATGGGGAATGGAAGGTGGGACCTCGGGTGCCGGGGTCCCAACATCACCCTGTGACGCAACCCGGGGTCTCGACCCGACCCGGGGTCCAGGGGCCGCTGTGGGGAATCGAACCTGGGCCCTCGTGTACCGGGGCCCCGACATCACCTTCTGACGCCACCTGGGGACCCGACCCGACCCGGAGTTTTTTGGCCGGTATGGGGAATCGAACCTGAGACCTCAGGTGCCGGGGTACCGACATCACCCTGTGACGCCACCCGGGGACCCGACCCAAGCTGGGGTTTTTTGGCCGGTATGGGGAATCAAACGTGGGACCTCGGGTGATGGCGTCCCAACATCACCCTGTGACGCCACCCGGGGACCCGACTCGACCCGGGGTTTTTTGGCCGGTATGGGGAATCGAACGTGAGACCTCGGGTGCCGGGTTCCCGACATCACCCTGTGATGCCACCCGGGCACCTGACTCGACCCTAGGTTTTTTGGCCGGTATGGGGAATGGAAAGTGGGACCTCGGTTGCCGTGGTCCAGACATCACCCTGTGACGCGACCCGGGGACCCGACCCGACCTAGGGTTTTTTTGCTGGTAGGCGGAATCGAATCTGGGACCTCGGGTGCCGGGGTCCCGACATCATCCTGTGGCGCCACCCGGGGACCCGACGCGACCCGGTGTTTTTTGGCCGGTATGGGGAATGGAACCTGCGACCTCGGGTGCCGGGGTCCTGACATCACCCTGTGACGCCAGCCGGGGACCCGACCCGACCCGGGGTCCAGGGGCCGTTATGGGGAATCGAACATTGGACCTCGGGTGCCGGGGACCCGACATCACCCTGTGACGCCATCCGGGGACCCGACCCAAGCTGGGGTTAATGGCCGGTATGGGGAATGGAACCTGGGACCTCGAGTGCCGGGGTCCCGACATCACCCTGTGACGCCACCCGGGGACCTGACCCGACCCGGGGTTTTTTGGCCGGTATGGGGAATCGAATGTGGGACCTCGTGTGCCGGGGTCCCGACATCACCCTGTGACGTCACCCGGGGACCCGACTAGACCCAGGGTCTAATGGCCGATATGGGGAATCGAACCTGGGACCTTGGGTGCCGGGGTCCCGACATCACCCTGTGATGCCACCCGGGGATCCGACCCGAGCCGGGGTTTTTTGGCCGGTATGGGGAATCGAACCTGGGACCTCAGCTGCCAGGGTCCCTAAGTCAGCCTGTGACGCCACACGGGGACCCGACCCGAGCCGGGGTTTTTTGGCCGGTATGGGGAATCAAACCTGGGACCTCGGGTGCCGTGGTCCCGACATCACCCTGTGACGCCATGCGGCGACCCGATCCGACCCGGGGTTTTTTGGCCGCTATGGGGAATCGAACCTGGGACCTCGGTGCCGGGGTCTTGACATCACCCTGTGACGCCACCTGGGGACCCGACCCAACCCGGGGTCCAAGGGCCGGTATGGGGAATCGTACCTGGGACCTCGGTGCCGGGGTCTTGACATCACTCTGTGACGCCACCCTGGGACCCGACCCGACCTAGGGTTTTTTGGCCGGTAGGCGGAATCGAAAGTGGGACCTCGGGTGCCGGGGTCCCGACATCACCCTGTGATGCCACCCGGGGACCCGACCTGACCTGGGTTTTTTTGTTTGTTATGGGGAATTGAACTATGGACCTCGGGTGCCGGGATCTCAACATCACAATGTGATGCCACACGGGGACCTGACCCAACCCGGGGTCCAGGGGCCGGTATGGGGAATCGAACCTGGGACCTCGCGTGCCGGGGTCCCGACATCACCCTGTGACGCCACCCGGGGACCCGACCCAACCCAGGGTTTTTGGCTTGTATGGGGAATGGAAGGTGGGACCTCGGGTGCCGGGGTCCCAACATCACCCTGTGACGCAACCCGGGGTCTCGACCCGACCCGGGGTCCAGGGACCTTTATGGGGAATGGAACGTGGGACCTCGGGTGCCGGTATCCCGACATCACCCTGTGACGCCACCCGGGGACCCGACCCTAAACGGGGTTTTTTGGCCGGTATGGGGAATCGAACGTGGGACCTCGGGTGCCTGGGTCCCAATATCTCCCTGTGACGCCACGCGGGGACCCGACCCGACCCGGGTTTTTTTGCCTGGTATGGGGAATCGAACGTGGGACCTCGGGTGCCTTGGTCCCGACATCACCCTGTGACGCTACCCGTGGACCCGACCCGACCCAAGGTTTTTTGGCTGGTATGGGGAATCGAACGTGGGACCTCGGGTGCCGGGGTCCCGACAGCACCCTGTGATGCCACCCGGGGACCCGACCCGACCCGGGGTCCAAGGGCCGGTACGGGGAATCGAACCTGGGACCTCGGGTGCCGGGGTCCCGACATCACCCTCAGACGCCACCCGGGGAACCGACCCGACCCGGGGTTTTTTGGCCGTTATGGGGAATCGAACCTGGGACCTCGGGTGCCGGGGTTCCGACATCACCCTGTGACGCCACCCGGGGAACCGACCCGAGCCCGGGTTTTTTGGCCAGGATGGGGTATCGAACGTGGGACCTCGGGTGCCGGGGTCCCGACATCACCCTGTGACGCCACCCGGGGACCCGACCCGACCCGAGGTCCAAGGGCCGGTACGGGGAATGGAACCTGCGACCTCGGGTGCCGAGGTCCCGACACCACCCTGTGATGCCACCCGCTGACCCTACCTGACCTGGGGTCCAGGGGCCGGTATGGGGAATGGAACCTGCGACCTCGGGTGCCGGGGTCCCGACAACACCGTCTGACGCCACCCGGGGACCCGACCTGACCCCGGTTTTTTGGCCGGTACGGGGAATTGAAGTTGCGACCTCGGGTGCCGGGGTCCCAACATCACCCTGTGACGCCACCCGGGGACCCGACCCGAGCCGGGGTTTTTTGCCTGATATGGGGAATCGAACCTGGGACCTCGGGTGCCGGGGTCCCGACATCATCCTGTGGTGCCACGCGGGGACCCGACCCGACCCAGGGTTTTTTGATTGGTATGAGGAATCGAACGTGGGACCTCGGGTGACGGGGTCCTGACATCATCCCGTGACGCCAGCCGGGGACCAGACCCGAAACGGGGTCCAGGGGCCGGTATGGAGAATCAAACCTGGGACCTCGGGTGCCAGGGTCCCGATATCACCCTCTGACGCCACGTGGGGACCCGACCCGAAACGGGGTCCAGGGGCCGGTATGGGGAATCGAACTTGGGACCTCGGATGCCGGGGTCCCGACATCACTCTGTGATGCCACCCGGGGACCCGAACCGACCCAGGGTTTTTTGATTGGTATGAGGAATCGAAACTGGGACCTCGGGTGCCGGGGTCATGATATCACCCTCTGACGTCACCCGGGGACCCGACCCGACCCAAGGTTTTTTGGCCGGTATGGGGAATCGAACGTGAGAACTCGGGTGCCGGCGTCTCGACATCACCCTGTGACGCCACGCGGGGACCCGACCCGACACGGGTTTTTTGGCCGGTATGGGCAATTCAACCTGGAACCTCGGGTGCCGGGGTCCCAATATCACCCTGAGATGCCACCCGGGGACCCGACCCGATCTGACCCGGGGTTTTTTGTCCGTTATGGGGAATCGAACGAGGGACCTCGGGTGCCAGGGTCCCGACATCACCCTGTGACGCCACCCAGGGACCCGACCCGACCCGAGGTCCAGGGGCCGTCATGGGGAATCGAACCTGGGTCTTCGTGTGCCAGGGTCCCAACATCACCCTGTGATGCCATCCGGGGACCCGACCTGACCTGGGGTTTTTTGGCCGGTATGGGGAATCGAATCTGGGACCTCGGGTGCCGGGGTCCCGACATCACCCTGTGATGCCACCCGAGGACCCGACCCGACCCCTGGTCCAGGGTACGGTATGGGGAATCGAACCTGGGACCTTGGGTGCCGGGGTCCCGACATCACTCTGTGACGCCAGCCAGGGACCCGACCCAACCAGGATCAAGGGGCCGTTATGGCGAATCAAACCTGGGACCTCGGGTGCCGGGGTCATGATATCACCCTCTGACGTCACCAGGGGACCCGACCAGAAACGGGGTTTTTTGGCCGGTATGGGGAATCGAACCTTGGACCTCGGGTGCCGGGGTCCCGACATCACCCTGTGATGCCACCCGCTGACCCTACCTGACCTGGGGTCCAGGGGCCGGTATGGGGAATCGAACCTGCGACCTCGGGTGCCGGGGTCCCGACAACACCGTCTGACGCCACCCGGGGACCCGACCTGACCCCGGTTTTTTGGCCGGTACGGGGAATTGAAGTTGCGACCTCGGGTGCCGGGGTCCCAACATCACCCTGTGACGCCACCCGGGGACCCGACCCGAGCCGGGGTTTTTTGCCTGATATGGGGAATCGAACCTGGGACCTCGGGTGCCGGGGTCCCGACATCATCCTGTGGTGCCACGCGGGGACCCGACCCGACCCAGGGTTTTTTGATTGGTATGAGGAATCGAAACTGGGACCTCGGGTGCCGGGGTCATGATATCACCCTCTGACGTCACCCGGGGACCCGACCCGACCCATGGTTTTTTGGCCGGTATGGGGAATCGAACGTGAGAACTCGGGTGCTGGCGTCTCGACATCACCCTGTGACGCCACGCGGGGACCCGACCCGACACGGGTTTTTTGGCCGGTATGGGCAATTCAACCTGGGACCTCGGGTGCCGGGGTCCCAATATCACCCTGTGATGCCACCCGGGGACCCGACCCGATCTGACCCGGGGTTTTTTGTCCGTTATGGGGAATCGAACGAGGGACCTCGGGTGCCAGGGTCCCGACATCACCCTGTGACGCCACCCAGGGACCCGACCCGACCCGAGGTCCAGGGGCCATCATGGGGAATCGAACCTGGGTCTTCGTGTGCCAGGGTCCCAACATCACCCTGTGATGCCATCCGGGGACCCGACCTGACCTGGGGTTTTTTGGCCGGTATGGGGAATCGAATCTGGGACCTCGGGTGCCGGGGTCCCGACATCACCCTGTGATGCCACCCGAGGACCCGACCCGACCCCTGGTCCAGGGTACGGTATGGGGAATCGAACCTGGGACCTTGGGTACCGGGGTCCCGACATCACTCTGTGACGCCAGCCAGGGACCCGACCCAACCAGGATCAAGGGGCCGTTATGGCGAATCAAACCTGGGACCTCGGGTGCCGGGGTCATGATATCACCCTCTGACGTCACCAGGGGACCCGACCAGAAACGGGGTTTTTTGTCCAGTATGGGGAATCGAACGTGGGACCTCGGGTGCCGGGGTCCCGACATCACCCTGTGACGCCACCCGGGGACACGACCCGACCCAGGGTCCAGGGGCCGGTATGGGGAATCAAACGTGGGACCTTGGGTGTAGAGGTCCCGACATCACCCTGTGACGCCACCCAGGGACCCGACCCGACCCGAGGTCCAAGGGCCAGTACGGGGAATGGAACCTGCGACCTCGGGTGCCGAGGTCCCGACATCACCCTGTGACGTCACCTGGGGACCCGACCCAACCCTGGGTTTTTTGGCCAGTATGGGAAATTTAACCTGGAACCTCGCGTTCCGGGGTCCCGACATCACCCTGTGACGCCACCCGGGGAACTAACCCGACGCGGGGTCCAGGGGCCGGTATGGGGAATCGAACGTGGGACCTTGGGTGCCGGGGTCCCGACATCACTCTGTGACGCCAGCCAGGGACCCGACCCGACCAGGATCAAGGGACCGATATGGCGAATGAAAACTGGGACCTCGGGTGCCGGGGTCATGATATCACCCTCTGACGTCACCCGTGGACCCGACCAGAAACGGGGTTTTTTGTCCAGTATGGGGAATCGAAACTGAGACCTCGGGTGCCGGGGTGCCAACATCACCCTGTGATGCCACCCGGGGACCCGACCCGACCCGGGGTTTTTTGGCCAGGATGGGGAATCGAACCTGGGACCTCGGGTGCCGGGGTCCCGACATCACTCTGTGACGCCACCCGGGGACCCGACCCGACCCAGGGTCCAGGGGCCGGTATGGGTAATCGAACGTGGGACCTCGAGTGCCGGGGTCCCGACATCACCCTGTGATGCCATCCGGGGACCCGAGTTGACCCGGGGGTTTTTGATTAGTATGGGGAATCGAACCTGAGACCTCGGGTGCCGGGGTCCCGACATCACCCTGTGATGCCACGTGGGGACCCGACCCGACACGAGGGGTTTCGGACCCTATGGGGAGTCGAAGCGGCCACCTCGGGGGCCGGGGTCCTGACATTACGCTGTGGCGCCACCCTGGCACCCGACCCGACCCGGGGGGTTTCGGACCCTATGGGGAGTCGAAGCGGCGACCTCGGGTGCCGGGGTCCCGACATTACCCTGTGGCGCCACCCGGGCACCCGACCCGACCCGGGGGGTTTCAGCCCCTATGGCAAGTCAAAGCGGTCACCTCGGGGGCCGGGGTCCCCCGACATTACCCTGTGGCTCCACCGGGGAACCCGACCCGACCCGGGGGGTTTCGGCCCCTCTGGGGAGTCGAAGCGGCCACCTCGGGGGCTGGGGTCCCGAATTTACCCTGTGGCCCCACCCGGGCACCCGACCCGACCCGGGAGGTTTCGTCCTCTATGGGGAGTCAAAGCGCCCACCTCGGGGGCCGGGGTCCCAACATTACCCTGTGGCGCCACCCGGGCACCCGACCCGACCTAGGGTTTTTTTGCCGGTGTGCGGAATCGAACGTGGGACCTTGGGTGTCCGGGTCCCAATATCACCCTGTGACGCCACCCGGGGACCCGACGCGACCTGGGGTTTTTTGTCCGTTATGGTGATTCGAACGTGGGACCTCGGGTGCCGGGGTCCTGACATCACCCTGTGACGCCATCTGGGGACCCGATCCGACCAGGGTTTTTTTGGCCCGTATGGGGAATCGAACCTGGGACCTTGGGTGCCGAGGTCCCGACATCACCCTGTGACGCCACCCGGGGACCCCACCCGACCCGGGGTTTTTGGCCGGTATGGGGAATGGAACGTGGGACCTCACATGCCGGGCTCCCGACATCACCCTGTAACGCCACCCGGGGACGCGACCCCACCCGGGGTTTTTTAGCCGGTATGGGGAATCGAACCTGGGACCTCGGGTGCCAGGGTCCCGACATCACCCTGTGACGGCACCCGGGGACCCGACCCGACCCAGGGTTTTTTGGCCGGTAGGCGGAATCGAACCTGGGACCTCGGGTGCCGGGGTCCTTACATCACCCTGTGACGCCACGAGGGGACCCGACCCGAAACGGGGTTTTTTTGCCGGTATGGGGATTCGAACCTGGGACGTCGGGTGTTGGGGTCCCGACATCACCCTGTGACGCCACCTGGGGACCCGACCCGACTCGGGGTCTAGGGGCCGTTATGGGGAATCGAACGTGGGACCTCGGGTGTTAGGGTCCAGACATCACCCTGTGACGCTACCCGGGGACCCGACCTGACCCGTTGTTTTTTGGCACGTATGGGGAATCGAACCTGGGACCTCGGGTGTCGCGGTCCCGACACCACCCTGTGACGCCACCCGGGGACCCGACCTGTCCCGGGTTCCAGGGGCCGGTATGGGGAATCGAACCTGGGACCTTGGGTGCCGGGGTCCCGACATCACCCTGTGACGCCACCTGGGGACCCGACCCCACTAGGGGTCCAGGGGCCGGAATGGGGATTTGAACCCGCGACGTCGGGTGCCGTGGTCCCGACATCACCCTGTGACGCCACCCGGGGACCCGACCCGACAAGGGGTTTTTTGGCCGGTATGGGGAATCGAACCTGGGACCTCGCGTGCTGGGGTCCCGACATCACCCTCTGACGCCACCCGGGGACCCGACCCGACCCGGGGTTTTTTGGCCGGTATGGGGAATCGAACCTGGGACCTCGGGTGCCGGGGTCCTGACACCTCTCTGTGATGCCACAGGGGGACCCGACTCGACCCGGGGTCCAGGGGCCGGTACGGGGAATCGAACCTGGGACCTCGGGTGCCGGGGTCCCGACATCACCCTGTGACGCCACCCGGGGACCCGACCCGACCCGGGGTTTTTTGGCCGGTATGGGGAATCGAACCTGGGACCTTGGGTACCAGGGTCCCGACATCAACCTGTGACGCCACCACGGGACCCGACTTGACCAGGGGTTTTTTGGCCGGTATGGGGAATCGAACGTGGGACCTCGCGTGCCGGGGTCCCGACATCACCCTGTGACGCCTCCCAAGGACCCGACCCGAGCCGGGGTTTTTTGGCCGGTATGGGGAATCAAACCTAGGACCTCGGGTGCCGGGGTCCCGACATCACTCTTTGACGCCACCAGGGGACTCGAGCTGACCCGGAGTATTTTGGCCGGTATGGGGAATCGAACCTGGGACCTCAGGTGCCTGAGTCCCGACATCACCCTCTGACGCCACCCGGGGTCCCGACCTGACACAGGGTCCAGGGGCTGTTATGGGGAATCGAACCTGGGACCTCGGGTGCCGGGGTCCCGACAGCACCCTGTGACGCCACCCAGGGACCCGACCCCACCCGGGGTTTTTTGGCCGGTATGGGGAATCGAACGTGGGACCTCGTGTGCCGGGGTCCCGACATCACCCTGTGACGCCACCAGGGGACTCGAGCCGACCCGGAGTATTTTGGCCGGTATGGGGAATCGAACCTGGGACCTCAGGTGCCAGAGTCCCGACATCACCCTGTGATGCCACCCGGGGACCCGACCCGAACCGGGGTCCCGGAGCCGGTATGGGGAATCGAACCTGGGATGTCGCGTGCCAGGGTCCCGACATCTCCCTGTGACGCCACCCAAGGACCCGACCCGACCCGGGGTCCAGGGGCTGGTATGGGCAATCGAACGTGGGTCCTCGGGTGCCGGGGTCCCGACATCACCCTGTGATTCCCCCGCGGGGACCCGACCGGACCCGGGGTTTTTTGGCCGGTATGGGGAATCGAACCTGGGACCTCGTGTGCCGGGGTCCCGACATCACCCTGTGACGCCACCCGGGGACCCGACCCGACCCGGTGTTTTTTGGCACGTATGGGGAATCGAACGTGGGACCTCGTGTGCCGGGGTCCCGACATCACCCTGTGACGCCACCCGGGGACCCGACCCGAAACGGGGTCCAGGGGCCGGTATGGGGAATCGAACCTGGGACCTCGCGTGCCGCGGTCCTGACATCTCCCTGTGACGCCACCAGGGGACCCGACCCGACCCGGGGTTTTTTGGCCGGTATGGGGAATCGAACCTGGGACCTCGTTTGCACGGTGTCCCGACATCTCCCTGTGACGCCACCCGCGGACCCGACCTGACCCGGGGTTTTTTGGCCAGGATGGGGAATGGAACCTGGGACGTCGGGTGCCGGGGTCTCAACATCACCCGGTGATGCCACCTGGGGACCCGACCTGTCCCGGGTTCCAGGGGCCGGTATGGGGAATCGAACGTCGGAGCTTGGGTGCCGGGGTCCCGACATCACCCCGTGACGCCACCCGGGGACGCGACCTGACCCGGGGTTTAGAGTCCGGTGTGGGGAATCGAACCTGGGACCTCGGGTGCCGGGGTCCCGACATCACCCTGTGACGCCACCCGGGGACCCGACCCGACTAGGGGTCCAGGGGCCGGTATGGGGAATCGAACCTGGGACCTCAGGTGCCGGGGTCCCGACATCACCCTGTGACGCCACCCGGGGACCCGACCCGACCCGGGGTTTTTTGGCCGGTATGGGTAATTGAACCTGGGACCTCGGGTGCCGGGGTCCCGACATCACCCTGTGACGCCACCCGGGGACCTGACCCCACCCAGGGTTTTTTTGGCCGGTATGGGGAATCGAACCTGGGACCTCGTGTGCCGGGGTCCTGACATCACCCTGTGACTCCACCCGGGGACCCGACCCGGGGTTTTTTGGCCGGTATGGGGAATCGAACCTGGGAACTCACGTGCCGGGGTCCCGACATCACCCTGTGACGCCACCCGGGGACCCGACCACACCCGGGGATTTTTGGCCGGTATGGGCAATCGAACCTGGGACCTCGGGTGCCGGGGTCCCGACATCACTCTGTGACAACACCCAGGGACCCGATATCACTCGGTGACGCCACCCAGGGACCCAACTCGACCCGGGGTTTTTTGGCCGGTATGGGGAATCGAACTTGGAACCTCGGGTGCCAGGGTCCATACTTCACCCTGTGACGCCACCCGGGGACCCGACCCGACCCGGGGTTTTTTGGCCGGTATGGGCAATCGAACCTGGGACCTCGCGTGCCGGGGTCCCGACATCACCCTGTGACGCCACCCGGAGACCCGTCCCGACCCGGGGTCCAGGGACCTGTAAGGGGAATTGAACCTGGGATCTCGCGTGCCGGGGTCCCGACATCACCCTGTGACGCCACCCGGGGACCCGAGCCGACCCGGGGTTTTTTGGCTGGTATGGGGAATTGAACCTGGGAACTCGCGTGCCGGGGTCCCGACATCACCCTGTGACGCCACCCGGGGACCCGACCCGATCCGGGGTCCACGGTCCGGTATGGGGAATCGAACGTGGGACCTTGGGTGGCGGGGTCCCGACATCAATCTGTGACGCCACCCAGGGACCCGACATCACTCGGTGATGCGACCCAGGGACCCGACTCGACCCTGGGTTTTTTGGCGGGTATGGGGAATCGAACCTGGGACCTCGGGTGCCAAGGGTCCCGACATCACCCTGTGACGCCACCTGGGGACCTGACCCGACCTAGGGTTTTTTGGCCGGTATGGGGAATCGAACCTGGGACCTCGGGTGCCGGGGTCCATACATCACTCTTTGACGCCACCAGGGGACTCGAGCCGACCCGGAGTATTTTGTCCGGTATGGGGAATCGAACCTGGTACCTCGGGTGCCGGGGTCCCGACATCACCCTGTGAGGCCACCCGGGGACACGACGCGCCCCAGGATTTTTGACCGGTATGGGGAATCGAACCTGGGACCTCGGGTGCCGGGGTCCCGACACACCCTGTGATGCCACCCGGGGACCCGACGCGCCCCGGGTTTTTTTGACCGGTATGGGGAATCGAACCTGGGACCTCGGGTGCCGGGGTCCCGACATCACCCTGTGATGCCACCCAAGGACCCGACCCGAATTGGGGTCCAGGGGCCGGTATGGGCAATCGAACGTGGGACCTCAGGTGCCGGGGTCCCGACATCACCCTGTGACGCCACCCGGGGACCAGACCCGACCCGGGGTTTTTTAGCCGGTATGGGGAATCGAACCTGGGACCTCGGGTGCAGGGGTCCCGACATCACCCTGTGATGCCACCCAAGGACCCGACCCGAATTGGGGTCCAGGGGCCGGTATGGGCAATCGAACGTGGGACCTCAGGTGCCGGGGTCCCGACATCACCCTGTGACGCCACCCGGGGACCAGACCCGACCCGGGGTTTTTTAGCCGGTATGGGGAATCGAACCTGGGACCTCGCGTGCCGGGGTCCCGACATCACTCTTTGACGCCACCAGTGGACTCGAGCCGACCCGAAGTAGTTTGGCCGGTATGGGGAATCAAACCTGGGACCTCGGGTGCCGGGGTCCCGACATCAGCCTGTGACGCCACCCGGGGACCCGACCCGACCAGGGGTCCAGGGGTCGATATGGGGAATCGAACGCGGGACCTCGGGTGCCGGGGTCCCGACATCACCCTGTGACGCCACCCGGGACCCGACCCGACCCGGCGTTTTTTGGCCGGTACGAGGAATCGAACCTGGGACCTCAGGTGCCGGGGTCCCGACATCACCCTGTGACGCCACCCGGGTACCCGACCACACCCAGGGTTTTTTGGCCGGTATGGGCAATCGAACCTGGGACGTCGGGTGCCGGGGTTCATACATCACCCTGTGAGGCCACCCGGAGACCCGACCCGACCCGGGGTCCAGGGGCCGGTAAGGGGAATCGAACCTGGGACCGTGTGTGCCGGGGTCCTGACATCACCCTGTGACGACACCCGGGGACCCGAGCCGACCCGGGGTTTTTTGGCCGGTATGGGGAATCGAACCTGGGAACTCACGTGCCGGGGTCCCGACATCACCCTGTGACGCCACCCGGGGACCCGACCCGACCCGGGGTCCACGGGCCGGTATGGGGAATTGAACGTGGGACCTCGGGTGCGGGGGTCCCGACATCACTCTGTGACACCACCCAGGGACCCGACTCGATCCTGGGATTTTTGGCCGGTATGGGGAATCGAACGTGGGACCTCGGGTGCCGGGGTCCCGACATCACCCTGTGACGCCACCAGGGGACTCGACCCGACCTAGGGTTTTTTGGCCGGTATGGGGAATCGAATCCGGGACCTCGGGTGCCGGTGTCCCGACATCACTCTTTGACGCCACCAGGGGACTCGAGCCGATCCGGAGTATTTTGGCCGGTATGGGGAATCGAACCTGGGACCTCGGGTGCCGGGGTCCCGACATCACCCTGTGATGCCACCCGGGGACCCGACCCGACCCCGGGTTTTTTTGACCGGTATGGGGAATCGAACCTGGGACCTCGGGTGCCGGGGTCCCGACATCTCCCATTGACGCCACCGAAGGACCCGACCCGACTCGGGGTCCAGGGGTCGATATGGAGAATCGAACGTGGGACCTCAGGTGCCGGGGTCCCGACATCACCCTGTGACGCCACCCGGGGACCAGACCCGACCCGCGGTTTTTTAGCCGATATGGGGAATCGAACCTGGGACCTCGCGTGCCGGGGTCCCGACATCACTCTTTGACGCCACCAGTGGACTCGAGCCGACCCGAAGTATTTTGGCCGGTATGGGGAATCAAACCTTGGACCTCGGGTGCCGGGGTCCCGACATCACCCTGTGACGCCACCCAGGGACACGACCCGACCCGGGGTCCAGGGGTCGATATGGGGAATCGAACGCGGGACCTCGGGTTCCGGGGTCCCGACATCACCCTGTGACGCCACCCGGGGACCCGACCACACCCGGGGTTTTTTGGCCGGTATGGGCAATGGAACCTGGGACGTCGGGTTCCGGGGTTCATACATTACCCTGTGACGCAACCCGGAGACCCGACCCGACCCGGGATCCACGGGCCGGTATGGGGAATCGAACGTGGGACCTCGGGTGCCGGGGTCCCGACATCACTCTGTGACGCCACCCAGGGACCCGACATCACTCGGTGACACCACCCGGGGACCCGAGCCGACCCGGGGTTTTTTGGCCGGTATGGGGAATAGAACTTGGGAACTCACGTGCCGGGGTCCCGAAATCACCCTGTGACGCCACACGGGGACTCGACCCGACCTAGGTTTTTTTGGCCGGTATGTGGAATCGAACGTGGGACCTCGGGTGCCGCGGTCCCGCATCACTCTTTGACGCCACCAGGGGACTCGAGCCGATCCGGAGTATTTTGGCCGGTATGGGGAATCGAACCTGGGACCTCGCGTGCCGGGGTCCCGACATCACCCTGTGACGCCACCCGGGGACCCGACCCGACTAGGGGTCCAGGGGCCGGTATGGGGAATCGAACCTGGGACCTCAGGTGCAGGGGTCCCGACACCACCCTGTGACGCCACCCGGGGACCCGACCCGACCCGGGGTTTTTTGGCCGGTATGGGGAATCGAACCTGAGATCTCGCGTGCAAGGGTCCCGACATCACCCTGTGACGCCACCCGGAGACCCGACCCGACCCGGGGTCCAGGGACCGGTAAGGGGAATCGAACCTGGGATCTCGCGTGCCGGGGTCCCGACATCACCCTGTGACGCCACCCGGGGACCCGACCCGACCCGGGGTTTTTTGGCCGGTATGGGGAATCGAACCTGGGAACTCGCGTGCCGGGGTCCCGACATCAATCTGTGACGCCACCCAGGGACCCGACATCACTCGGTGACGCCACCCAGGGACCCGACTCGACACTGGGTTTTTTGGCGGGTATGGGGAATCGAACCTGGGACCTCGGGTGCCAAGGGTCCCGACATCACCCTGTGACGCCACCCGGGGACCCGACCCTACCTAGGTTTTTTTGCCTGGTATGGGGAATCGAACCTGGGACGTCGGGTGCCGGGGTCCCGACATCAGTCTTTGACGCCACCAGGGGACTCGAGCCGACCCGGAGTATTTTGGCCGGTATGGGGAATCGAACCTGGTACTTCGGGTGCCGGGGTCCCGACATCACTCTGTGACGCCACCCGGGGACCCGACGCGCCCCAGGTTTTTTTGACCGGTATGGGGAATCGAACGTGGGACCTCGCGTGCCGGGGTCCCGACATCACCCTGTGATGCCACCCGGGGACCCGACGCGCCCCGGGTTTTTTTGACCGGTATGGGGAATCGAACCTGGGACCTCGGGTGCCGGGGTCCCGACATCACCCTGTGACGCCACCCGGGGACCCGACCCGACCTGGGGTTTTTGGCCGGTATGGGGAATCGAACCTGGGACTACGCGTGCCGGGGTCCCAACAGCACCCTGTGACGCCACCCAAGGACCCGACCCGACCCGGGTTTTTTTGGCCAGTATGTGGAATCGAACGTGGGACCTCGCGTGCCGGGGTCCCGACATCTCCCTGTGACGCCACCCGGGGACCCGAACCGACCCAGGGTTCTTTGGCCGGTGTGGGGAATCGAACGTGGGACCTCAGGTGCCGGGTTCCCGACATCACCCTGTAACGCCACCCGGGGATCCGACCCGACCCGGGGTTTTTTAGCCGGTATGGGGAATCGAACCTGGGACCTCGCGTGCCGGGGTCCCGACATCACCTGTGACGCCACCTGGGCACCCGACCCCACCCGGGGTTTTTTTGGCCGGTATGAGCAATCGAACCTGGGACCTCGCGTGCCGGGGTCCCGACATCACCCTTTGACGGCACCAGTGGACTCGAGCCGACCAGAAGTATTTTGGCCGGTATGGGGAATCAAACCTGGGACCTCGGGTGCCGGGGTCCCGACATCACCCTGTGACGCCACCCGGGGACCCGACCCGACCAGGGGTCCAGGGGTCAATATGGGGAATCTAACCTGGGACCTCAGGTGCCGGGGTCCCGACATCACCCTGTGACGCCACCCGGGGACCCGACCACACCCGGGGTTTTTTGGCCGGTATGGGCAATCGAACCTGGGACGTCGGGTGCCGGGGTCCATACATCACTCTTTGACGCCACCAGGGGACACGAGCCGACCCGGAGTATTTTGGCCGGTATGGGGAATCGAACCTGGGACCTCGGGTGCCGGGGTCCCGACATCACCCTGTGATGCTACCCGGGGACCCGACGCGCCCCAGGTTTTTTTGACCGGTATGGGGAATCGAACGTGGGACCTCGGGTGCCGGGTTCCCGACATCACCCTGTGATGCCACCCGGGGACTTGACCCGACCTATGGATTTTTGGCCAGTATGTGGAATCGAACGTGGGACCTCGGGTGCCGGGGTCCCGACATCACCCTGTGACGCCCTCGGGGATCCGACCCGACCCGGGGTCCAGGTGCCTGTATGGGGAATCGAACGTGGGACCTCGTGTGCCGGGGTCCCGACATCACCCTGTGACGCCCTCGGGGATCCGACCCGACCCGGGGTCCAGGTGCCTGTATGGGGAATCGAACGTGGGACCTCGTGTGCCGGGGACACGACATCACCCTGTGACGCCACCAGGGGACCCGACCCGACCCGGGATTTTTTGGCCGGTATGGGGAATCGAACCTGGGACCTCGCGTGCCGGGGTCCCGACATCACCATGTGACGCCACCCGGGGACCCGACCCGAACCGGGGTTTTTTTGGCCGGTATGGTGAATCGAACCTGGGACCTCGGGTGCCGGGGTCCCGACATCTCCCATTGACGCCACCAGGGGACTCGAGCCGACCCGGAGTATTTTGGCCGGTATGGGGAATCAAACCTGGGACCTCGGGTGCCGGGGTCCCGACATCACCCTGTGACGCCACCCGGGGACCCGACCCGAACCGGGGTCCCGGAGCCGGTATGGGGAATCGAACCTGGGATGTTGCGTGCCAGGGTCCCGACATCTCCCTGTGACGCCTCCCAAGGACCCGACCCGACCCGGGGATTTTTGGCCGGTATGGGGAATCGAACCTGGGACCTCGTGTGCCGGGGTCCTGACATCACGCTGTGACTCCACCCGGGGACCCGACCCGGTGTTTTTTGGCCGGTATGGGGAATCGAATCTGGGACCTCGGGTGCCGGGGTCCCGACATCACCCTGTGAGGCCACCCGGGGACCCGACCCGACCCGGGGTCCAGGGGCCGGTAAGGGCAATGGAACCTGGGACCTCGGGTGCCGGGGTCCCGACATCACCCTGTGACGCCACCCGGGGACACGACCCCACCCGGGATTTTTTGGCCAGTATGGGGAATCGAACCTGGGACCTCGCGTGCCGGGGTCCCGACATCACCCTGTGACGCCACCCGGGGACCCGACCCGACCAGGGGTCCAGAGGTCGATATTGGGAATCGAACGTGGGACCTCGGGTGCCGGGGTCCCGACAGCACCCTGTGACGCCACCCGGGGACCCGACCCGACACGGGGTTTTTTGGCCGGTATGGGGAATCGAACCTGGGACCTCAGGTGCCGGGGTCCCGACATCACCCTGTGACGCCACCCGGGGACCCGACCCGACCAGGGGTTTTTTGGCCGGTATGGGAAATCGAACCTGGGACCTCGGGTGCCGGAGTCCCAACATCACCCTGTGATGCGACTCGGAGACCATTCCCGACGCGGGGTCCACGGGCCGGTATGGGGAATCGAACGTGGGACCTCGGGTGCTGGGGTCCCGACATCACCCTGTGACGCCACCCGGGGACCAGACCCGACCTGGGGTTTTTTGGCCGGTATGGTGAATCGAACCTGGGACCGCGTGTGCCGGGGTGTCGACATCACCCTGTGACGCCACCCGGGGACCCGAACCGACCCGGGGTCCAGGGGCCAGTATGGGCAATCTAACGTGGGACCTCGGGTGCCGGGGTCCCGACATCACCCTGTGACGCCACCTGGGGATCCGATCCGACCCTGGGTTTTTTGGCCCGTATGTGAAATCGAACCTGGGACCTCGGGTGCTGGGGTCCCGACATCACCCTGTGATGCCACCCGGGGACCCGACCCGACCCGGGGTTTTTTGGCCGGTATGGGGAATCAAACCTGGGAGCTCGGGTGCCGGGGTCCCGACATCACCCTGTGATGCCACCCGGGGACCCGACCCGACCAGGGGTCCAGGGGCCGGTATGGGGAATCGAACCTGGGACCTCAGGTGCCGGGGTCCCGACATCACCCTGTGACGCCACCCGGGGACCCGACCCGACCCTTGGTTTTTTGGCCGGTATGGGGAATCGAACCTGGGACCTTGCGTGCTGGGGTCCCGACATCACCCTGTGACGGCACCCGGGAACCCGACCCGACCTAGGGTTTTTTGGCCGGTATGGGGAATCGAACCTGGGACCTTGCGTGCTGGAGTCCCGACATCACCCTGTGACGGCACCCTGGGACCCGACCCGACCTAGGGTTTTTTGGCCGGTATGGGGAATCGAACCTGGGACCTTGCGTGCCGGGGTCCCGACATCACCCTGTGACGGCACCCGGGGACCCGACCCGACCCGCGTTCCGGAGCCGGTATGGGGAATTGAACCTGGGATGTCGCGTGCTGGGGTCCCGACATCACCCTGTGACGCCACCCGGGGACCCGACCTGACCCGGGGTCCCGGAGCCGGTATGGGGAATCGAACCTGGGATGTCGAGTGCCAGGGTCCCGACATCTCCCTGTGACGCCACCCGGGGACCTGAACCGACCCAGGGTTTTTTGGCCGGTGTGGGGAATCGAACGTGGGACCTCGTGTGCCGGGGTCCCGACATCACCCTGTGACGCCACCCGGGGACCCAACCCGACCCGGGGTTTTTTGGCCGGTATGGGGAATCGAACGTGGGACCTCGGGTGACGGGGTCCCGACATCACCCTGTGACGCCACCCGGGAACCCGACCGGACCCTGGGTCAGGGGCCGGTATGGGGAATCGAACCTAGGTCCTCGCGTGCCAGGGTCCCGACATCACACTGTGACGCCACCCGGGAACCCGAGCCGACCCGGGGTTTTTTGGCCGGTATGGGGAATCGAAACTGGGACGTCGGGTGACGGGGTACCGACATCACCCTGTGACGCCACCCGGGGACCCGACCCGACCCAGTGTTTTTTGGCCTGTATGAGGAATCGAACGTGGGACCTCGGGTATCGGGGTCCCGACATCACCCTGTGACGCCACCCGGGGACCCGACCCGACCTAGGGTTTTTTGGCCGGTATGGGCAATCGAAACTGGGACCTCGGGTGCCGGGGTCCCGACATCACCCTGTGACGCCACCCGGGGACCCGACCCGACCCGGGGTTTTTTGGCCGGTATGGGCAATCGAACGTGGGACCGCGCGTGCCGGGGTCCCGACATCACCCTGTGACGCCACCCAGGGACCCGACCCGACCCGGGGTTTTTTGGCCGGTATGGGGAATCGAACCTGGGACCTCGCGTGCCGGGGTCCCGACATCACCCTGTGACGCCACCCGGGGACCCGACCCGACCCGGTGTTTTTTGGCCTGTATGAGGAATCGAACGTGGGACCGCGGGTCTCGGGGTCCCGACATCACCCTGTGACGCCACCCAGGGACACGCACCTTCAAGGGCTTTTCAGTCCGGTATGGGGAATCGAACCTGGGACCTCGCGTGCCGGGGTCCTGACATCACCCTGTGATGCCACCCGGGGACCCGACCCGATCCGGGGTCCAGGGGCCGGTATGGGGAATCGAACGTGGGACCTCGTGTGCCGGGGTCCCGACATCACCCTGTGACGCCACCCGGGGACCCGACCCGACCCGGGGTTTTTTGGCCCGTATGTGAAATCGAACCTGGGACCTCGGGTGCCGGGGTCCCGACATCACCCTGTGACGCCACCCGGGGACCCGACCCGACCCGGGGTTTTTTGGCCGGTATGGGGAATCGAACCTGGGACCTCGGGTGCCGGGGTCCCGACATCACCCTGTGACACCACCCGGGGACCGAACCCGACCCGGGGTTTTTCGTCCGGTATGGGGAATCGAACCTAGGACCTCGCGTGCCGGGGTCCTGACATCACCCTGTGACGCCACCCGGGAACCCGACCCGACCTAGGGTTTTTTGGCCGGTATGGGGAATCGAACCTGGGACCTTGCGTGCTGGGGTCCCGACATCACCCTGTGACGCCACCCGGGAACCCGACCCGACAAGGGGTTTTTTGGCCGGTATGTGGAATCGAACCTGGGAGCTCGGGTGCCGGGGTCCCGACATCACCCTGTGATGCCACCCGGGGACCCGACCCGACCTGGGGATTTTTGGCCGGTATGGGGAATCGAACCTGGGACCTCGGGTGCCGGAGTCCCGACATCACCCTGTGACACCACCCGGGGACCGAACCCGACCCGGGGTTTTTCGTCCGGTATGGGGAATCGAACCTAGGACCTCGCGTGCCGGGGTCCTGACATCACCCTGTGACGCCACCCGGGAACCCGACCCGACCTAGGGTTTTTTGGCCGGTATGGGGAATCGAACCTGGGACCTTGCGTGCTGGGGTCCCGACATCACCCTGTAACGGCACCCGGGAACCCGACCCGACCTAGGGTTTTTTGGCCGGTATGGGGAATCGAACCTGGGACCTTGCGTGCTGGGGTCCCGACATCACCCTGTGACGGCACCCGGGGACCCGACCCGACCCGGGGATTTTTGGCCGGTATGGGGAATCGAACCTGGGACCGCGCGTGCCTGGGTCCCGACAGCACCCTGTGACGCCACCCCGGGGACCTGACCCGACCCGCGTTCCGGAGCCGGTATGGGGAATTGAACCTGGGATGTCGCGTGCTGGGGTCCCGACATCACCCTGTGACGCCACCCGGGGACCCGACCCGACCCGGGGTTTTTTGGCCGGTATGGGGAATCGAGTCTGGGACCTCGGGTGCTGGGGTCCCGACATCACCCTGTGACGCCACCCGGGGACCCGACCCGACCCGGGGTTTTTTGGCCGGTATGGGGAATCGAACGTGGGACCTCGGGTGACGGGGTCCCGACATCACCCTGTGACGCCACCCGGGGACCCGACCCGACCTGGGGTCTAGGGGCTGGTATGGGGAATCGAACCTGGGACCTCGCGTGCCGGGGTCCCGACATCACCGTGTGACGCCTCCCAAGGACCCGACCCGACCTGGGGTCTAGTGGCTGGTATGGGGAATCGAACCTGGGACCTCGGGTGCCGGGGTCCCGACAGCACCCTGTGACGCCACCCAGGGTCCCGACCCGACCCGGGGTTTTTTGGCCGGTATGGGGAATCGAGTCTGGGACCTCGGGTGCTGGGGTCCCGACATCACCCTGTGATGCCACCCGGGCACCCGACCCGAACCGGGGTCCCGGAGCCGGTATGGGGAATCGAACCTGGGATGTCGAGTGCCAGGGGTCCGACATCTCCCTGTGACGCCACCCGGGGACCCGACCCGACCCGGGGTCCAGGGGCCGGTATGGGCAATGGAACCTGGGACCTCAGGTGCCGGGGTCCCGACATCACCCTGTGACGCCACCCGGGGACCCGAACCGACCCGGGGTTTTTTGGCCGGTGTGGGGAATCGAACGTGGGACCTCGGGTGCCGGGGTCCCGACATCACCCTGTGACGCCACCCGGGGACCCGACCCGACCCGGGGTTTTTTGGCCGGTATGGGGAATCGAACTTGGGACCTCGCGTGCCGGAGTCCCGACATCACCCTGGGACGCCACCCGGGGACCCAACCCGACCCGGAGTCCAGGGGCCTGTATGAGGAATCGAACGTGGGACCTCGGGTATCGGGGTCCCGACATCATTCTTTGACGCCACCAGGGGACTCGAGTCGACCCGGAATATTTTTGCCGGTAAGGGGAATCGAACCTAGGACCTCACGTGCCGGGGTCCCGACATAACCCTGTGACGCCACCCGGGGACCCGACCCGACCCGGGGTTTTTTGGCCGGTATGGGGAATCGAACCTGGGACCTCGGGTGACGGGGTACCGACATCACCCTGTGACGCCACCCGGGGACCCGACCCGACCCAGTGTTTTTTGGCCTGTATGAGGAATCGAACGTGGGACCTCGGGTATCGGGGTCCCGATATCAACCTGTGACGCCACCCGGGGACCCGACCCGACCCGGGGATTTTTGGCCGGTATGGGCAATCGAAACTGGGACCTCGCGTGCCAGGGTCCCGACATCACCCTGTGACGCCACCAGGGGACCCGACCCGACCCGGGGTTTTTTGGCCGGTATGGGCAATCGAACGTGGGACCGCGCGTGCCGCGGTCCCGACATCACCCTGTGACGCCACCCGGGGACCCAACCCGACCCGGGGTCCAGGGGCTGGTATGGGGAATCGAACCTGGGACCTCGGGTGCCGGGGTCCCGACATCACCCTGTGACGCCACCCGGGGACCCGACCCGACCCGGTGTTTTTTGGCCTGTATGAGGAATCGAACGTGGGACCGCGGGTCTCGGGGTCCCGACATCACCCTGTGACGCCACCCAGGGACACGCACCTTCAAGGGCTTTTTAGTCCGGTATGGGGAATCGAACCTGGGACCTCAGGTGCCGGGGTCCTGACATCACCCTGTGACTCCACCCGGGGACACGACCCGACCCGGGGTTTTTTGGCCGGTATGGGGAATCGAACCTGGGACCTCGCGTGCCAGGGTCCCGACATCACCCTGTGACGCCACTCGGGAACCCGACCCGACCCGGGGTTTTTTGGCCGGTATGGGGAATTGAACGTGGGACCTCGCGTGCCGGGGTCCTGACATCACCCTGTGATGCCACCCGGGGACCCGACCCGATCCGGGGTCCAGGGGCCGGTATGGGGAATCGAACGTGGGACCTCGTGTGCCGGGGTCCCGACATCACCCTGTGACGCCACCCGGGGACACGACCCGACCCGGAATTTTTTGGCCTGTATGGGGTATTGAACGTGGGACCTCGGGAGCCTGAGTCCCGACATCACCCTGTGACGCCACCCGGTGACCCGACCCGAGCCGGGGTTTTTTGGCTGGTATGGGGAATCGAATTTGGGACCTCGTGTGCCGGGGTCCCGACATCACCCTGTGACGCCACCCGGGGACCCGACCCCACCCGGGGTTTTTTGGCCGGTATGGGGAATCGAACTTGGGACCTCGCGTGCCGGGGTCCCGACATCACCTTGTTACGCCATCCAGGGACCCGACCCGACCCGGGGTTCAGGGGCCGATATGTGGAATCGAACCTGGGACCTCGGGTGCTGGGGTCCCGACAGCACCCTGTGACGCCACCCGGGGACCCGACCCGATCTGGGGTCCAGGGGCCGGTATGGGGAATCGAACTTGGGACCTCGCGTGCCGGGGTCCCGACATCACACTGTGACTCCACCCGGGGACCCGACCCGACCCGGGGTTTTTTGGCCGGTATGGGGAATCGAACCTGGGACCTCGGGTGCCGGGGTCCCGACATCACCCTGTGAAACCCTCGGGGACCCGACCCGACCCGGGGTCCAGGGGCCGGTATGGGGAATGGAACCTAGGACCTCGCGTGCCAGGGTCCCGACATCACCCTGTGATGCCACGAGGGGACCCGACCCGACCCGGGGTTTTTTGGCCGGTATGGGGAATCGAACCTGGGAACTCACGTGCCGGGGTCCCGACATCACCCTGTGACGCCACCCGGGGACCCGACCCGACCCGGGTTTTTTTGGCCGGTATGGGGAATCAAACCTGGGACCTCGCGTGCCAGGGTCCCGACATCACCCTGTGATGCCACCCGGGGACCCGACCCGATCCGGGGTCCAGGGGCCGGTATGGGGAATCGAACGTGGGACCTCGCGTGCCGGGGTCCCGACATCACCCTGTGACGCCACCCGGGGACACGACCCGACCCGGAAATTTTTTGGCCTGTATGGGGTATTGAACGTGGGACCTCGGGTGCCTGAGTCCCGACATCACTCTTTGACGCCACCCGGGACCCGAGCCGACACAGAATTTTTTTGGCCGGTATGGGGTATCGAACGTAGGACCTCGGGTGCCGGGGTCCCGACATCACCCTGTGACGACACCCGGGGACCCGAGCCGACTTGGGGTCCAGGGGCCGGTATGGGGAATCGAACCTGGGACCTTGGGTTCCAGGGTCCCGACATCACCCTGTGACGCCACCCGGGGACCCAAGCCGACCCGGGGTTTTTTGGCCGATATGGAAAATCTAACGTGGGACTTTGGGTGCCGGGGTCCCGACATCACCCTGTGACGCCACCTGGGGACCCGACCCGACCCGGGGTTTTTTGGCCGGTATGGGGAATCGAACCTGGGACCTCGCGTGCCGTTGTCCCGACATCACCCTGTGATGCCACCCGGGGACACGACCCGATCCGGGGTCCAGGGGCCGGTATGGGGAATCGAACGTAGGACCTCGGGTGCCGGGGTCCCGACATCACCCTGTGACGCCACCACAGGACCCGACCCGACCCGAGGTTTTTTGGCCGGTATGGGGAATCGAACCTGGGACCTTGGGTTCCAGGGTCCCGAAAGCACCCTGTGACGCCACCCGGGGACCCGACCCAACCCGGGGTTTTTTGGCTGGTATGGGGAATCGAATTTGGGACCTCAGGTGCCGGGGTCCCGACATCACCCTGTGACGCCACCCGGGGACCCAAGCCGACCCGGGGTTTTTTGGCCGATATGGAAAATCTAACGTGGGACTTTGGGTGCCGGGGTCCCGACATCACCCTGTGACGCCACCTGGGGACCCGACCCGACCCGGGGTTTTTTGGCCGGTATGGGGAATCGAACCTAGGACCTCGCGTGCCAGGGTCCCAACATCACCCTCTGACGCCACCACGGGACCCGACCCGACCCGGGGTTTTTTGGCCGGTATGGGGAATCGAACCTGGGACCTCGCGTGCCGGGGTCCCGACATCACCATGTGACGCCACCCGGGGACCCGACCCGACCCGGGGTTTTTTGGCCGGTATGGGGAATCGAACCTGGGACCTCGCGTGCCGCTGTCCCGACATCACCCTGTGATGCCACCCGGGGACACGACCCGATCCGGGGTCCAGGGGCCGGTATGGGGAATCGAACGTAGGACCTCGGGTGCCGGGGTCCCGACATCACCCTGTGACGCCACCACAGGACCCGACCCGACCCGAGGTTTTTTGGCCGGTATGGGGAATCGAACCTGGGACCTTGGGTTCCAGGGTCCCGACAGCACCCTGTGACGCCACCCGGGGACCCGACCCAACCCGGGGTTTTTTGGCTGGTATGGGGAATCGAATTTGGGACCTCAGGTGCCGGGGTCCCGACATCACCCTGTGACGCCACCCGGGGACCCAAGCCGACCCAGGGTTTTTTGGCCGGTATGGGGAATCAAACCTAGGACCTCGCGTGCCAGGGTCCCAACATCACCCTGTGACGCCTCCCAAGGACCCGACCCAACCCTGGGTTTTTTGGCCGGTATGGGGAATCGAACCTGGGACCTCGGGTGCCGGGGTCCCGACATCACCCTGTGATGCCACCCAGGGACCCGACCCGATCCGGCGTCCAGGGGCCGGTATGGGGAATCGAACCTGGGACCTCGGGTGCCCGGGTCCCAACATCACCCTGTGACGCCTCCCAAGGACCCGACCCGACCCGGGGTTTTTTGGCCGATATGGGGAATCGAACGTGGGACCTCGCGTGCCGGGGTCCCAACATCACCCTGTGACGCCTCCCAAGGACCCGACCCGAACTGGGGTCTAGGGGCTGGTATGGGGAATCGAACCTGGGACCTCGCGTGCCGGGGTCCCGACATCACCTGTGACGCCACCACGGGACCCGACCCGACCCGGGGTTTTTTGGCCGGTATGGGGAATCGAACGTGGGACCTCGCGTGCCGGGGTCCCAACATCACCGTGTGACGCCTCCCAAGGACCCGACCCGAACTGGGGTCTAGGGGCTGGTATGGGGAATCGAACCTGGGACCTCGCGTGCCGGGGTCCCGACATCACCGTGTGACGCCTCCCAAGGACCCGACCCGACCTGGGGTCTAGTGGCTGGTATGGGGAATCGAACCTGGGACCTCGGGTGTCGGGGTCCTGACAGCACCCTGTGACGCCACCCAGGGTCCCGACCCGACCCGGGGTTTTTTGGCCAGTATGGGGAATCCAACGTGGGACCTCGCGTGCCGGGGTCCTGACATCACCCTGTGACGCCACGAGGGGACCTGACCCGACCTAGGGTTTTTTGGCCGGTATGGGGAATCGAACCTGGGACCTTGCGTGCTGGGGTCCCGACATCACCCTCTGACGCCACCCGGGGACCCGAGCCGACACGGAATTTTTTTGGCCGGTATGGGGTATCGAACGTAGGACCTCGGGTGCCGGGGTCCCAACATAACCCTGTGACGACACCCGGGGACCCGAGCCGACCTGGGGTTTTTTGGTCAGTATGGGGAATCGAACGTGGGACCTCGCGTGCCGGGGTCCTGACATCACCCTGTGACGCCACGAGGGGACCTGACCCGACCTAGTGTTTTTTGGCCGGTATGGGGAATCGAACCTGGGACCTTGCGTGCTGGGGTCCCGACACCACCCTCTGACGCCACCCGGGGACCCGATCCGACCCGGGGATTTTTGGCCGGTATGGGGAATCGAACCTGGGACCGCGCGTGCCTGGGTCCCGACAGCACCCTGTGACGCCACCCCGGGGACCCGACCCGACCTGCGGTCCCGGAGCCGGTATGGGGAATCGAACCTGGGATGTCGCGTGCTGGGGTCCCGACATCACCCTGTGACGCCACCCGGGGACCCGACCCGACCCGGGGTTTTTTGGCCGGTATGGGGAATCGAACGTGGGACCTCGGGTGCTGGGGTCCCGACATCACCCTGTGATGCCACCCGGGGACCCGACCCGAACCGGGGTCCCGGAGCTGGTATGGGGAATCGAACCTGGGATGTCGTGTGCCAGGGTCCCGACATCTCCCTGTGACGCCACCCGGGGACCCGACCCGACCCGGGGTCCATGGGCCGGTATGGGCAATGGAACCTGGGACCTCGGGTGCCGGGGTCTCGACATCACCCTGTGACGCCACCTGGGGACCCGAACCGACCCAGGGTTTTTTGGCCGGTGTGGGGAATCGAACCTGGGACCTCGGGTGCCGGGGTCCCGACATCACCCTGTGACGCCACCACAGGACCCGACCCGACCCGGGGTTTTTTGGCCGGTATGGGCAATCGAACCTGGGACCTCGCGTGCCGGGGTCCCGACATCACCCTGGGACGCCACCCGGGGACCCGACCCGACCCGGAGTCCAGGGGCCTGTATGAGGAATCGAACGTGGGACCTCGGGTATCGGGGTCCCGACATCATTCTTTGACGCCACCAGGGGACTCGAGTCGACCCGGAATATTTTTGCCGGTAAGGGGAATCGAACGTGGGACCTCGGGTGCTGGCGTCCCGACATCACCCTGTGACGCCACCCGGGGACCCGACCCGACCCGGGGTTTTTTGGCCGGTATGGGGAATCGAACCTGGGACCTCGGGTGCCGGGGTCCCGACATCACCCTGTGACGCCACCCGGGGACCCGACCCGACCAGGGGTCCAGGGGCCGGTATGGGGAATCGAACCTGAGAACTCGCGTGCCTGAGTCCCGACATCACTCTGTGACGCCACCCAGGGACCCGACCCGACCCATGGTTTTTTGGCCGGTATGGGGAATAGAACCTAGGGCCTCGCGTGCCAGGGTCCCGACATCACCCTTTGACGCCACCCGGGGACCCGACCCGACCCGGGGTTTTTTGGACGGTATGGGGAATCGAACGTGGGACCTCGGGTGACGGGGTCCCGACATCACCCTGTGATGCCACCCGGGGACCCGACCCGATCGGGGGTCCAGGGGCCGGTATGGGGAATCGAACGTGGGACCTCGCGTGCCGGGGTCCCGACATCACCCTGTGACGCCACCTGGGGACACGACCTCACCCGGAATTTTTTTGGCCTGTATGGGGTATTGAACCTGGGACCTCGGGTGCCGGGGTCCCGACATCACCCTTTGACGCCACCCGGGACCCGAGCCGACACAGAATTTTTTTGGCCGGTATGGGGTATCGAACGTAGGACCTCGGGTGCCGGGGTCCCGACATCACCCTGTGACGCCACCCGGGGACCCGACCCGACCCGGGGTTTTTTGGCTGGTATGGGGAATCGAATTTGGGACCTCGCGTGCCGGGGTCCCGACATCACCCTGTGACGCCACCCGGGAACCCAAGCCGACCCAGGGTTTTTTGGCCGACATGGAAAATCGAACGTGGGACCTTGGGTGCCGGGGTCCCGACATCACCCTGTGACGCCACCCAGGGACCCGACCCGACCCGGGGTTCAGGGGCCGATATGGGGAATCGAACCTAGGACCTCGGGTGACGGGGTCCCGACATCACCCTGTGATGCTACCCGGGGACCCGACCCGATCTGGGGTCCAGGGGCCGGTATGGGGAATCGAACGTGGGACCTCGCGTGCCGGGGTCCCGACATCACCCTGTGACGCCACCCGGGGTCCCGACCCGACCCGGGGTTTTTTGGCCGGTATGGGGAATCGAACGTGGGACCTGGGGTGCCAGGGTCCCGACATCTCCCTCTGACGCCACCAGGGGACCCGACCCGACCCGGGGTTTTTTGGCTGATATGGGGAATCGAACCTGGGACCTTGGGTGCCGGGGTCCCGACATCACTCTGTGACGCCACCCGGGGACCCGACCCAACCCGTTGTTTTTTTGGCCGGTATGAGGAATCGAACGTGGGACCTCAGGTTCCGGGGTCCCGACATCACCCTGTGACGCCACCCGGGGACCAGAACCGACTCGGGGTTTTTTGGCCGGTATGGGGAATCGAACTTGGGACTCGCGTGCTGGGGTCCCGACATCACCTTGTGACGCCACCCGGGGACCTGACCCGACCCGGGGTTCAGGGGCCGGTATGGGGAATCGAACCTGGGACCTCGGGTGCCGGGGTCCCGAAAGCACCCTGTGATGCCACCCGGGGACCCGACCCGATCCGGGGTCCAGGGGCCGGTATGGGGAATCGAACGTGGGACCTCGGGTGCCGGGGTCCCGACAGCACCCTGTGACGCCACACGCGGACCCAACCCGACCTGGGGTTTTTTGGCCGGTATGGGGAATCGAACGTGGGACCTCGGGTGCCGGGGTCCCGACATCACTCTGTGACGCCACCCGGGGACCCGAAAAAACCCCGGGTCCAGGGGCTGGTATGGGGAATCGAACATGGGACCTCGGGTGCTGGGGTCCCGACAGCACCCTGTGACGCCACACGCGGACCCAACCCGACCCGGGGTTTTTTTACCGGTATGGGGAATCGAACCTGGGACCTCGGGTACCGGGGTCTTGACATCACCCTGTGGCGCCACCCGGGGACCAGACCAAACCCAGGGATTTTTGGCCGGTATTGAGAATCGAACGTGGGACCTCGGGTGCCAGGGTCCCGACAACACCCTGTGACGCCACCCGGGGACCCGACCCGACCCGGGGTTTTTTGGCCGGTATGGGGAATCGAACGTGGGACCTCACGTGCCGGGGTCCCGACATCAACCTGTGACGCCACCCGGGGACCCGACCCTACCAGTTGTCCAGGGGCCTCTATGGGGAATCGAACCTGGGACCTCGGGTGACGGGTTCCCGACATCACCCTGTGACGCCACCCGGGGACTCGACCCGACCCTGGGTATTTTGGCCGGTATGGGGAATCGAACGTGGGACCTTGGGTGACGGGGTCCCGACATCACCCTGTGACGCCACCCAGGGACACGCGCCTACAAGGGCTTTTTAGTCCGGTATGGGGAATCGAACGTGGGACCTTGGGTGCCGGGGTCCCGACATCACCCTGTGACGCCACCCGGGGACCCGACCCAACCCGCTGTTTTTTTGGCCGGTATGGGGAATCGAACTTGGGATCTCGCGTGCTGGGGTCCCGACATCACCTTGTGACGCCACCCAGGGACCCGACCCGACCCGGGGTTCAGGGGCCGGTATGGGGAATCGAACATGGGACCTCGGGTGACGGGGTCCCGACATCACCCTGTGACGCCACCCGGGGACCCGAAAAAACCCCGGGTCCAGGGGCCGGTATGGGGAATCGAACCTGGGACCTCGGGTGCCGGGGTCCCGACATCACCCTGTGACGCCACCCGGGGACCCGACCCGACCCAGGGTCCAGGGGCCGGTATGGGGAATCGAACCTGGGACCTCGGGTTCCGGGGTCTTGACATCACCCTGTGGCGCCACCCAGGGACCCGACCCGACCCAGGGTTTTTTGGCCGGTATTGAGAATCGAACGTGGGACCTCGGGTGCCAGGGTCCCGACAACACCCTGTGACGCCACCCGGGGACCCGACCCGACCCGGGGTTTTTTGGCCGGTATGGGGAATCGAACCTGGGACCTCACGTGCCGGGGTCCCGACATCACCCTGTGACGCCACCCGGGGACCCGACCCGACCCGGGGTTTTTTGGCCGGTATGGGGAATCGAACGTGGGACCTTGGGTGACGGGGTCCCGACATCACCCTGTGACGCCACCCGGGGACCCGACCCTACCAGTTGTCCAGGGGCCTGTATGGGGAATCGAACCTGGGACCTCGCGTGCCGGGGTCCCGACATCACACTGTGACGCCACCCGGGGACCAGACCCGACCCGGGGTCCAGGGGCCGGTATAGGGAATCGAACGTGGGACCTTGGGTGACGGGGTCCCGACATCACCCTGTGAAGCCACACGGGGACACGACCCGACCCTGGGTCAGGGGCCGGTATGGGGAATCGAACCTAGGACCTCGCATGCCAGGGTCCCGACATCACCCTGTGACGCCACCCGGGGACACGACCCGACCCTGGGTCAGGGGCCGGTATGGGGAATCGAACCTAGGACCTCGCATGCCAGGGTCCCGACATCACCCTGTGACGCCACCCTGGGACCCGACCCGACCAGGGGTCCAGGGGCCCGTATGGGGAATTGAACCTGGGACCTCGCGTGCCGGGGTCCCGACATCACTCTGTGACGCCACCCAGGGACCCGACATCACTCGGTGACGCCACCCAGGGACCCGACTAGACCCGGGGTTTTTTGACGGGTATGGGGAATCGAACGTGGGACCTCGGGTGACGGGGTCCCGACATCACCCTGTGACGCCACCCGGGGACCCGACCCGACCCGGTGTTTTTTGGCCTGTATGAGGAATCGAACGTGGGACCTCGGGTATCGGGGTCCCGACATAATTCTTGGACGCCACCAGGGGACTCGAGCCGACCCGGAATATTTTTGCCGGTAAGGGGAATCGAACGTGGGACCTCGGGTGCCGGGATCCCGACATCACCCTGTGACGCCACCCGGGGACACGACCCGACCAGGGGTCCAGGGGTCGATATGGGGAATCGAACGTGGGACCTCGGGTGCCGGGGTCCCGACATCACCCTGTGATGCCACCCGGGGACCCGACCCGACCTGGGGTTTTTTGGCCGGTATGGGGAATTGAACCTTGGACCTTGGGTGCCAGGGTCCCGACATCAACCTGTGACGCCACCACGGGACCCGACCCGACCCGGGGTTTTTTGGCCGGTATGGGGAATCGAACGTGGGACCTCGCGTGCTGGGGTCCCGACATCACCCTGTGACGCCACCCGGGGACCCCACCCGACCCGGGGTTTTTTGGCCGGTATGTGGAATCGAACCTAGGACCTCGCGTGAGGGGGTCCCGACATCACCCTGGGATGCCACCCGGGGACCCGACCCCACCCGGGTTGTTTTTGGCCGGTATGAGGAATCGAACCTGGGACCTCGGGTGCCGGGGTCCCGACATCACCCTGTGACGCCACCCGGGGACCCGACAAGACCAGGGGTCCAGGGGTCGATATGGGGAATCGAACGTGGGACCTCGCGTGCCGGGGTCCCGACATCACCCTGTGATGCCACCCGGGGACCCGACCCGACCCGGGGATTTTTGGCCGGTATGGGGAATCGAACGTGGGACCGTGCGTGCCGGGGTCCTGACATCACCCTGTGACGCCACCCGGGGACCCGACCCGACCCGGGGTCTAGTGGCCGGTATGGGGAATCGAACCTGGGACCGCGCGTGCCGGGGTCCCGACATCACCCTGTGACACCACCCGGAGACCCGACCCGACCCGGGGTCCAAGGCCTGGTATGGGGAATCGAACGTGGGACCTCGGGTGCCAGGGACCCGACATCACTCTGTGATGCTATCCGGGGACCCGACCGGACCCTGGGTTTTTTGGCCGGTATGGGGAATCGAACCTGGGTTCTCGCGTGCCAGGGTCTCGACATCACCCTGTGACGCCTCCCAAGGACCCGACCCGACCCGGGGTTTTTTGGCCGGTATGGGGAATCGAACCTGGGACCTCGCGTGCCAGGGTCCCGACATCACCCTGTGACGCCACCCAGGGACCCGACCCGATCTGGGGTCCAGGGGCCGGTATGGGTAATCGAACCTGGGACCTCGGGTTCCAGGGTCCCGACAACACCCTGTGACGCCTCCCAAGGACCCGACCCAACCCGGGGTTTTTTGGCCGGTATGGGGAATCGAACCTGGGACCTCGGATGCCGGGGTCCCGACATCACCCTGTGACGCCTCCCAAGGACCCGACCCGACCCGGTGTTTTTTGGCCGGTATGGGGAATCGAACCTGGGACCTTGGGTGCCAGGGTCCCAACATCACACTGTGACGCCTCCCAAGGACCCGACCCGACCGGGGGTTTTTTGGCCGGTATGGGGAATCGAACCTGGGTTCTCGCGTACCAGGGTCTCGACATCACCCTGTGACGCCACCCGGGGACACGACCCGACCCGGGGATTTTTGGACGATATGGGGATTCGAACCTGGGACCTCGGGTGACGGGGTCCCGACATCACCCTGTGACGCCACCCGGGGACCCGACCCGATCTGCGGTCCAGGGGCCGGTATGGGGAATCGAACCTGGGACCTCGAGTGCCGGGGTCTTGACATCACCCTGTGACACCACCCGGGGACCCGACCCGACCCGGGGTTTTTTGGCCGGTATTGAGATTCGAACGTGGGACCTCGGGTGCCGGGGTCCCGACAACACCCTGTGACGCCACCCGGGGACCCGACCCGACCTGGGGTCCACGGCCTGGTATGGGGAATCGAACGTGGGACCTCGGGTGCCGAGGACCCGACATCACTCTCTGATGCCACCCGGGGACCCGAACGGACCCTGGGTTTTTTGGCCGGTATGGGGAATCGAACCTGGGTTTTCGCGTGCCAGGGTCTAGACATCACCCTGTGAAGCCTCCCAAGGACCCGACCCGACCCGGGGTTTTTTGGCCGGTATGGGGAATCGAACCTGGGACCTCGGGTGCCGGGGTCCCGACATCAGCCTATGACGCCACCTGGGGACCCGACCCGACCCGGGGTTTTTTGGCAGGTATGGGGAATCGAACGTGGGACCGCGCGTGCCGCGGTCCCGACATCACCCTGTGACGCCACACGGGGACCCGACCCGACCCGGGGTCCAGGGACCGGTATGGGCAATCGAACCTGGGACCTCGGGTGCCGGGGTCCCAACATCACCCTGTGACGCCACCCGGGGACCCGACCCGACCCGGGGTCCACGGGCAGGTACGGGGAATCGAACGTGGGTCCTCGGGTGCCTGAGTCCCGACATCACTCTGTGACGCCACCCAGGGACCCGACATCACTCGGTGATGCCTCCCAGGGACCCGAACCGGTGTTTTTTGGCCGGTATGGGGAATCGAACCTGGGACCGTGCGTGCCGGGGTCCCGACATCACCCTGTGACACCACCCGGGGACCCGACCGGACCCTGGGTTTTTTGGCCGGTATGGGGAATCGAACGTGGGACCTCGGGTGACGGGGTCCCGACATCACCCTGTGACGCCACCCGGGGACCCGACCCGACCCGGGGTCCAGGGGCCGGTATGGGGAATCGAACGTGGGACCTCGCGTGCCGGGGTCCCAACATCACCCTGTGACGCCACCCGGGGACCCGACCCGACCCGGGGTTTTTTGGCCGGTATGGGGAATCGAACCTGGGACCTCGGGTGCCGGGGTCCCAACATCACCCTGTGATGCCACCCGGGGACCCGACCCGACCCGGGGTCCAGGGGCCGGTATGGGGAATCGAACGTGGGACCTCGGGTGACGGGGTCCCTACATCACCCTGTGGCGCCACCCGGGGACCCGACCCGACCCGGGGTTTTTTGGCCGGTATTGAGAATCGAACGTGGGACCTCTGGTGCCAGGGTCCCGACAACACCCTGTGACGCCACCCGGGGACCCGACCCGACCCGCGGGTTTTTGGCCGGTATGGGCAATCGAACGTGGGACCTCACGTGCCGGGTTCCCGACATCTCCCTGTGACGCCACCCGGGGACCCGACCCGACCCGGGGTTTTTTGGCCGGTATGGGGAATCGAACGTGGGACCTTGGGTGACGGGGTCCCGACATCACCCTGTGACGCCACCCGGGGACACGACCCTACCACGGGTCCAGGGGCCTGTATGGGGAATCGAACCTGGGACCTCGCGTGCCGGGGTCCCGACACCACCCTGTGACGCCACCCGGGGACCAGACCCGACCCGGGGTTTTTTGGCCGGTATGGGGAATCGAACGTGGGACCTTGGGTGACGGGGTCCCGACATCACCCTGTGACACCACCCGGGGACCCGACCCGACCCGGGGTTTTTTGACCGGTATGGGGAATCGAACCTGGGACCTCGGGTGACGGGGTCCCGACATCACCCTGTGACGCCACCCAGGGACACGCGCCTACAAGGGCTTTTTAGTCCGGTATGGGGAATCGAACATGGGACCTCGGGTGCCGGGGTCCCGACATCACCCTGTGACGCCACCCGGGGACACGACCCGACCCGGGGTTTTTTGGCCGGTATGGGGAATCGAACCTAGGACCTCGCATGCCAGGGTCCCGACATCACCCTGTGACGCCACCCGGGGACCCGACCCGACCAGGTGTTTTTTGGCCGGTATGGGGAATCGAACCTGTGACCTCGCGTGCCGGGGTCCCGACATCACCCTGTGACGCCACCCTGGGACCCGACCCGACCAGGGGTCCAGGGGCCCGTATGGGGAATTGAACCTGGGATCTCGCGTGCCGGGGTCCCGACAACACTCTGTGAGGCCACCCAGGGACCCGACATCACTCTGTGACGCCACCCAGGGACACGACTTGACCCGGGGTTTTTTGACGGGTATGGGGAATCGAACGTGGGACCTCGGGTGACGGGGTCCCGACATCACCTTGTGACGCCACCCGGGGACCCGACCCGACCCGGTGTTTTTTGGCATGTATGAGGAATCGAACGTAGGACCTCGGGTATCGGGGTCCCGACATAATTCTTGGACGCCACCAGGGGACTCGAGCCGACCCGGAATATTTTTGCCGGTAAGGGGAATCGAACGTGGGACCTCGGGTGCCGGGATCCCGACATCACCCTGTGACGCCACACGCGGACCTAACCCGACCCGGATTTTTTTCGCCGGTATGGGGAATCGAACTTTGGACCTCGCGTGCCGGGGTCCCAACATCACCCTGTGACGCCACCCGGGGACACGACCCGACCAGGGGTCCAGGGGTCGATATGGGGAATCGAACCTGGGAGCTCGGGTGCCGGGGTCCCGACATCACCCTGTGATGCCACCCGGGGACCCGACCCGACCTGGGGTTTTTTGGCCGGTATGGTGAATCGAACCTGGGACCTTGGGTGCCAGGGTCCCGACATCACCCTGTGACGCCACCACGGGACACGACCCGACCCGGGGTTTTTTGGCCGGTATGGGGAATCGAACGTGGGATCTCGCGTGCCAGGGTCCCAACATCACCCTGTGACGCCATCCAAGGACCCGACCCGACCCGGGGTTTTTTGGCAGGTATGGGGAATCGAACCTGGGACCTCGGGTGCCGGGGTCCCGACATCACCCTATGACACCCTCAGGGACCCGAGCCGACCCGGGGTCCAGGGGCCTGTATGGGGAATCGAACGTGGGACCTCGGGTGCCGGGGTCCCGACATCACCCCGTGAACCCACAAGCGGACCCAACCCGACCCGGGGTTTTTTGGCCGGTATGGAGAATCGAACCTGGGACCTCGCGTGCCGGGGTCCCGACATCACCCTGTGACGCCACCCAGGGACCCGACCCGATCTGGGGTCCAGGGGCCGGTATGGGGAATCGAACCTGGGACCTCGGGTGCCAGGGTCCCGACATCACCCTTTGATGCCTCCCAAGGACCCGACCCGACCCGGGGTCCAGGGGCCGGTATGGGGAATCGAACGTGGGACCTCGGGTGCCGGGGTCCCAACATCACCCTGAGACGCCACCCAGGGACCCGACCCGATCCGGGGTCCAGGGGCCGGTATGGGGAATCGAACGTGGGACCTCGGGTGACGGGGTCCCGACATCAACCTGTGACGCCTCCCAAGGACCCGACCTGACCCGGGGTTTTTTGGCCGGTATGGGGAATCGAACCTGGGACCTCGTGTGCTGGAGTCCCGACATCACCCTGTGACGCCTCCCAAGGACCCGACGCGACCCAGGGTTTTTTGGCCGGTATGGGGAATCGAACGTGGGACCTCGGGTGCCAGGGTCCCGACATCACCCTGTGACGCCACCCGGGGACCCGACCCGACCCGGGGTTTTTTGGCCGTTATGGGGAATCGAATGTGGGACCTCGTGTGCCGGGGTCCCGACATCACCCTGTGACGCCACCCGGGGACCCGACCCGACCCGGGGTCCACGGGCAGGTACGGGGAATCGAACGTGGGTCCTCGGGTGCCTGAGTCCCGACATCACTCTGTGACGCCATCCAGGGACCCGACATCACTCGGTGATGCATCCCAGGGACCCGAACCGGTGTTTTTTGGCCGGTATGGGGAATCGAACCTGGGACCTCGGGTGCCGGGGTCCCGACATCACCCTGTGATGCCACCCGGGGACCCGACCGGACCCTGGGTTTTTTGGCCGGTATGGGGAATCGAACCTGGGACCTCGCGTACCAGGGTCTCGACATCACCCTGTGATGCCACCTGGGGACCCGACCCGACCCGGGGTCCAGGGGCCGGTATGGGGAATCGAACGTGGGAGCTCGTGTACCGGGGTCCCAACATCACCCTGTGATGCCACCCGGGGACCCAACCCGACCCGGGGTTTTTTTGACCGGTATGGGGAATCGAACCTGGGACCTCGGGTGCCAGGGTCCCGACATCACCCTGAGACGCCAACCGGGGACCGAACCCGACCCGGGGTCCAGGGACCGATATGGGGAATCGAACCTGGGACCTCGGGTGCCAGGGTCCCGACATCACCCTGTGACGCCACCCGGGGACCCGACCAAACCCGGGATCCAGGGGTCGGTATGGGGAATCGAACCTGGGACCTCGGGTGCCGGGGTCTTGACATCACCATGTGACACCACCCGGGGACCCGACCAGACCCGGGGTTTTTTGTCCGGTATGGGGAATCGAACCTGGGTTCTCGCGTACCAGGGTCTCGACATCACCCTGTGACGCCTCCCAAGGACCCGACCCGACCCGGGGTTTTTTGGCCGGTATGGGGAATCGAACCTGGGACCTCGGGTGCAGGGGTCCCGACATCACCCTGTGACACCCTCGGGGACCCGACCCGACCCGGGGTCCAGGGGCCGGTATGGGGAATCGAACGTGGGACCTCGGGTGCCGGGGTCCCGACAGCACCCTGTGACGCCACACGCGGACCCAAATCGACCAGGGGTTTTTTGGCCGGTATGGGGAATCGAACCTGGGACCTCGGGTGCCGGGGTCCAGACATCACCCTGTGATGCCACCCGGGGTCCCGACCCGATCCGGGGTCCAGGGGCCGGTATGGGGAATCGAACCTGGGACCTCTGTGCCAGGGTCCCAACATCACCCTGTGACGCCTCCCAAGGACCCGACCCGACCCGGGGTTTTTTGGCCGTTATGGGGAATCGAACCTGGGACCTCGGGTGCCGGGGTCCCGACATCACCCTGTGATGCCACCCGGGGACCCGACCGGACCCTGGGTTTTTTGGCCGGTATGGGGAATCGAACCTGGGACCTCGCGTACCAGGGTCTCGACATCACCCTGTGATGCCACCTGGGGACCCGACCCGACCCGGGGTCCAGGGGCCGGTATGGGGAATCGAACGTGGGAGCTCGTGTACCGGGGTCCCAACATCACCCTGTGACGCCACCCGGGGACCCAACCCGACCCGGGGTTTTTTTTGACCGGTATGGGGAATCGAACGTGGGACCTCGGGTGACGGGGTCCCGACATCACCCTGTCACGCCACCTGGGGACCCGACCCGACCCGGTGTCCAGGGGCCGGTATGGGGAATCGAACCTGGGACCTCGGGTGCCAGGGTCCCGACATCACCCTGAGACGCCAACCGGGGACCGAACCCGACCCGGGGTCCAGGGACCGATATGGGGAATCGAACCTGGGACCTCGGGTGCCAGGGTCCCGACATCACCCTGTGACGCCACCCGGGGACCCGACCAAACCCGGGATCCAGGGGTCGGTATGGGGAATCGAACCTGGGACCTCGGGTGCCGGGGTCTTGACATCACCATGTGACACCACCCGGGGACCCGACCAGACCCGGGGTTTTTTGTCCGGTATGGGGAATCGAACCTGGGTTCTCGCGTACCAGGGTCTCGACATCACCCTGTGACGCCTCCCAAGGACCCGACCCGACCCGGGGTTTTTTGGCCGGTATGGGGAATCGAACCTGGGACCTCGGGTGCAGGGGTCCCGACATCACCCTGTGACACCCTCGGGGACCCGACCCGACCCGGGGTCCAGGGGCCGGTATGGGGAATCGAACGTGGGACCTCGGGTGCCGGGGTCCCGACAGCACCCTGTGACGCCACACGCGGACCCAAATCGACCAGGGGTTTTTTGGCCGGTATGGGGAATCGAACCTGGGACCTCGGGTGCCGGGGTCCAGACATCACCCTGTGATGCCACCCGGGGTCCCGACCCGATCCGGGGTCCAGGGGCCGGTATGGGGAATCGAACCTGGGACCTCTGTGCCAGGGTCCCAACATCACCCTGTGACGCCTCCCAAGGACCCGACCCGACCCGGGGTTTTTTGGCCGTTATGGGGAATCGAACCTGGGACCTCGCGTGCCGGGGTCCCGACATCACCCTGTGACGCCACCCGGGGACACGACCCGACCCGGGGTTTTTTGGCCGGTATGGGGAATCGAACTTTGGACCTCGGGTGCCGGGGGTACCGACATCACCCTGTGACGCCACCCGGGGACCCGACCCGACCCGGGGTTTTTTGGCCGGTATGGGGAATCGAACCTGGGACGTCGCGTGCCAGCGTCCCGACATCACCCTGTGACGCCACCACGGGACCCGACCCGACCCGGGGTTTTTTGGCCGGTATGGGGAATCGAACCTGGGACCTCGCGTGCCGGGGTCCTGACAACACCCTGTGACGCCACCCGGGGACCCGAACTGACCCTGGTTTTTTTGGCAAGTATGGGGAATCGAACCTGGGACCTGGGGTGCCGGGGTCCCGACATCTCCCTGTGACGCCACCCGGGGACTTGACCCGACCCGGGGTCCTGGGGCCGGTATGGGGAATCGAACGTGGGACCTCAGGTGCCGGGGTCCCGACAGCACCCTGTGACGCCACCCGGGGACCCGACCCGACCCGGGGTTTTTTGGCCGGTATGGGGAATCGAACCTGGGACCTCGGGTGCCAGGGTCCCGACATCACCCTGTGACGCCACCCGGGAACCCGACCCTACCCGGGGTTTTTTGGCCGGTATTGAGAATCGAACGTGGGACCTCGGGTGCCGGGGTCCCGACAACACCCTGTGACGCCACCCGGGGACCCGAGCCGACCCTGGGTCCAGGGGCCGGTATGGGGAATCGAACCTGGGACCTCGGGTTCCAGGGTCCCGACATCACCCTGTGGCGCCACCCGGGGACCCGACCCGACCCGGGGTTCAGGGGCCGATATGGGGAATCGAACCTGGGACCTCGGGTGCCGGGGTCCCGACAGCACCCTGTGACGCCACCCGGGGACCCGACCCAATCTGCGGTCCAGGGGCCGGTATGGGGAATCGAACCTGGGACCTCGGGTGCCGGGGTCCCGACATCAACCTGTGACGCCACCCGGAGACCCGACCAAACCCGGTGTCCAGGGGCCGGTATGGGGAATCGAACCTGGGACCTCGGGTGCCGGGGTCTTGACATCACCCTGTGGCGCCACCCGGGCACCCGACCCGACCCGGGGTTTTTTGGCCAATATTGAGAATCGAACGTGGGACCTCGGGTGCCGGGGTCCCGACAACACCCTGTGACGCCACCCGGGGACCCGACCCGACCCTGTTTTTTTTGGCAAGTATGGGGAATCGAACCTGGGACCTGGGGTGCCAGGGTCCCGACATCTCCCTGTGACGCCACCCGGGGACCCGACCCGACCCATGGTTTTTTGGCCGGTATGGGGAATCGAACCTGGGACCTCGGGTGCCGGGGTCCCGACATCAGCCTGTGACGCCACCCGGAGACCCGACCTGACCCGGGGTCCACGGCCTGGTATGGGGAATCGAACGTGGGACCTCGGGTGCCGGGGTCCCGACATCACCCTGTGATGCCACCCGGGGACCCGACCGGACCCTGGGTTTTTTGGCCGGTATGGGGAATCGAACCTGGGTTCTCGCGTGCCAGGGTCTCGACATCACCCTGTGAGGCCTCCCAAGGACCCGACCCGACCCGGGGTTTTTTGGCCGGTATGGGGAATCGAACCTTGGACCTCGGGTGATGGGGTCCCGACATCACCCTGTGACGCCTCCCAAGGACCCGACCTGACCCGGGGTTTTTTGGCCGGTATGGGGAATCGAACCTGGGACCTCGTGTGCTGGGGTCCCGACATCACCCTGTGACGCCTCCCAAGGACCCGACGCGACCCAGGGTTTTTTGGCCGGTATGGGGAATCGAACGTGGGACCTCGGGTGCCAGGGTCCCAACATCACCCTGTGACGCCACCCGGGGACCCGACCCGACCCGGGGTTTTTTGGCCGGTATGGGGAATCGAACCTGGGACCTCGGGTGCCGGGGTCCCGACATCACCCTGTGACGCCACCCGGGGACCCGACCCGATCCGGGGTCCACGGGCAGGTACGGGGAATCGAACGTGGGTCCTCGGGTGCCTGAGTCTTGACATCACTCTGTGACGCCATCCAGGGACCCGACATCACTCGGTGATGCATCCCAGGGACCCGAACCGGTGTTTTTTGGCCGGTATGGGGAATCGAACCTGGGACCTCGGGTATCGGGGTCCCGACATCACCCTGTGATGCCACCCGGGGACCCGACCGGACCCTGGGTTTTTTGGCCGGTATGGGGAATCGAACCTGGGACCTCGCGTACCAGGGTCTCGACATCACCCTGTGATGCCACCCGGGGA
>OX598310.1:29637413-29694913 GCA_951411735.1 Somateria mollissima | reverse complement strand
TGTATCTCGCTGTTAGAGTCAAAGAAACAACGCACCTCATCCCGGATAGAGCCCATAATAGTCTCCTAGCATTCACATTTAGTGATATTATACAAAGTCATTAACAAACTCCATAAAGAAAAATGACTGTTGAGACAGCAAATAAAATCCGATTGCTTGTGATCCCTAATAACTTCCAAGTAAACCAACAATGCCATCCCGTACCCTTTCTTCTTCCCCCCCGCCCCCTTCCCCCTTCTCTCCATGATGCATTTCTGAATATTTCCAGAACCTTTTTACACTCCTTTGGCAGCTGATCCTATCCCACCTTATCCATCATCATTGCTGCCTTGAGAGGTGATTCATTTATCTCGTTGCTTTAAGGCTGTCACCTCGAGCTTTGGATACATAGACCCAATTTCTTGGATTTGGTCTTTCATGTGGCCTCTTCCCTGCTGGCATCCACTCAATCATCCCCTCTGCCATCTGATCTTCTTCTAAGCTCCCCATATGTCATACACTTCTCAACCACCTGGTGGTTATACACAGTATCTACTTTTAGATCTTTCTTTCCCCCCGCATTCCTTGTTTACTATCATGTATTGCAGGATTTATCTTTCCGTGTCTTTGTGTCTTTGCAAGACTGCTTTTTCTTAATTAGTGAGCACAGGAACTCAGGCCAGTGATGGTTTTGTGTCCTTTCTTCTTTATGTTCCAGAATATTTCTTTCCCTCTGGAATACAGTCTCTGATGCCTATGAAATTCAGTTTTATTCTACACCTTCTTTTCCTTCTTATTTCTGCTGTGCTGTCTTGGCCCTTAAAAAGTTACTTACATTTAAAAGTGATGTCTTAACTCCCTTTCCTGCCATCTCCACCAGATCTCCCCTACTAGCATACACTGGGAAGATATCTTGTAATCATCTTAGTTTTTCTCATGCCATGAACTCTGACTTTGTTAGATGAGACACCACCGCTCAAAGTTCCTTTCTTTTTGTCTGCTCTCCTTTCCACCAGCCCCACCACAATTAATATTCTTTGCTGCGGTTAGCATCTTCTGCATATTCCAGCACCTTTTGCTCTCTGAGCATAATTCTTATATAACTCTTGATATGATAAGTCATACTGGCCAGAGTTAACCTTATTACTAGAGATGTACTGAGCAATCTTGCAGTCATGAGATACCAGGGATATTTCAGTAATGGGAAATCTGCTTCCCATACAAGATTGATTTTACTTATGACCTTTAGCTAGAATGATACCTGTAAATTCTTATCTGCATTAATTTCTTGTTTTCTCTTGTCACATGCTGTCACTGTATGTGTATCTTGCAGATTTGAAAAACTGCCCATGTAACACACTCTCTGTAAGGACTCAGAGTTATTGTAATACATTCAGCTTTTTTGGTTTGAAGAGTCTGGATTCCTACACTGCACTTAGGACATAGTGGCTAAGAAAGATACAAATTTTAATATTGACTTTTTTGGTGCTTATAGACTGAGAATTATATCAGTTCACCTGCTTAATATTTCCTTAACTTGAGGTGTTAATGATACATGGCCCTAGTACTTAGTTTACTAAAATCAGGGACTGAAGAAATAGGATTATTTTTTTAAATAAAAGTTAGGGTTTAATTTCTAACATCATCTTTTCTTGTGACACTTTCTGTGGCATCCCAGTCACAGATTATTTGGAATTCTGTTTTCCTCCTTCTAACACAGTTTGTGGTCATTGCTGAAAAGTATGAGTTAATCAAACTGTAAAAATGAGTCACGAATGAAGGTTGAATGTTCCCCTTAAAGATGGATTACAGCTCACACAGTACGGTATGCTTATTAGAGAAATCAGTGTGGAGGTCCTGTGGCCATTGTTATGCAGGAGGACAGTCCCCTTTGACCTTAAAATCTATGTGTATGTATAGATGAGAGGACCCTTACTGTGTCTTACAGAATTTTTTCACCATTAATTAATTTTGGAGACCTTACGTGAAAATCAACTTCCTAGTGCTTCTTTCTGTTTGCTGTGGACAATATGTATGTCATACTTCATTAAACAGATAACTTGTTTAAACTTCTACCTTTATATACTGTGTACAGTTGAGCATCTTACTATCTATAAATAAGAGATGAAATGCATTACAGATCATTTAGTAAAACAGACATCCCATTTCCTTATTGCTGAAATGATTTCAAGGGAACCTTTCCATTAGGTAAGATGAAAGCTGCCATTGACAAGGAAATCTTTCCCTTCCATCCATTAAACATTTTGTGCTGGTCACAGGAACTGTTAAGTGTTTTCTTACTTCTCTTGTAATTTTCAAGTTGCTCTTGAATATTCTGAATTTAGTTCTGGAATTAATGATGGATAGGTCAAAGGAACCATACGACTGAAATATGCTGGCTTGCTCTCCAGTGGCTTAACAACAGCATTTTTGGAAGGAAAGAATGTCTTCTCAGTTTGAGTGGCATCATACAGAAGTTGCACTGCCAACTGCATTGCTCAAATCATGTTGTACTTCTGTGTACTTCCTAACAGGAATTAAAGAGAACATTTTCACAGATAAGGCAACTCTATCAAGACTGTGTTCAGTTTTCCTCACAACATCTGTAGGAAAGTTACAGAAACACCCCTATGTACTGAGAAAGAGGACTGAAATCTTTTTTATACCAAGATGAGTAAGTGCTACATTGCTTAGAAGAAGGTCAGAGCTGTGAAGCTTGATATGACTTCATGTGACTACATTTTTATGTTGATTCTGGTCTCCTTTTTCAATTCAAAGCTGGTCAGGGACCATTCTTTATAATGCATCTGATGGTTTTCTCTTGTGCCATGGAGACGAGCACTCACCACAAAGCCTTACGTAATAGGCATGCTGTACTAAAAATGTTTTCTCATTGCATAAGATTGGTTTAAAAAAAAAAAAAGAAAAGATAGGAATATAGATTCTTCCTCAATATTATGTCAATACTAGGTAATATTTTTCTCTTTGACCTCTTGGCCGGTTCTAGTTGCTGTGTTTTGAAAAGTTGTAGCAGAAATATCAAAGATCCCAAAAAGAGCAATAAATATTGTTGGAAGCTAGAAAAGCTTTTATGTTGCAGGAGTCAAAATGTGATTTCTGTGCTTAGTTCAACAAGAAGGTTGATGTTATTTGTTGTGTGAAATGTATACAGTATAAAAAAAATGGTTGGTTTAACTTCTGTCTCAGTACCCAAATAAGGGAACCATTGCATGGTTCTAATACCACTAAAAGCTAAAAGGATTTTGAAAATACAATATATTAGTTCTGAAGTTCCCTGCCACTAGATAGTGAGGCAGAAAAGGAGAAAAATAAAATATTAGACCATGGTATGAATAATATCTGTGGATACATTAGGTAAGAAAGAAATATATAAGCCTTCTTACTTCAGAATAAAATCACCTGGTATTAAGAATTTCCCCAATAGGTATCTTATTGCATAACTGTCCATTATAGGATTTTATATCTAGTACTAGATGGACCATTGGTCTGATTTAATATTGAAACTCCTCTCTTTCTACCATCATTTTCTCTTAGGGATACTTCCTATCCAACTCTGCAATGTCATTTGAGTTAATTCATTAATTTTCATTGGCTTCTTCACTGTTGTAAGCTGGGTGCACTGACAAATCAATTAAGGTACCTTACAACAGCCGAACCTCGTTGTGGATCCCTCCTGAAGACTACTTGTTAGTTGATCCATCTGCAGTCAGGTACCTGGTCACTTGGGTTGAGGAGTCAAAGCTGGCCCTGGAGGAGACTTGGTGGCACTGGTCACCCTTGGCAGCTGCAGACCTTTAATGCCCTCCCCACCTGATCCAGTCTGGCTTTGCTCATAGTGTTCTTCTGCTTATTCCTCAAGTCCTCTGTAAAGAATTCTGCTCCCTGTTTTCTGTTTATCCTTTAATAAGGTCAATAGGAGAGTTTTCATTACCTCTTTCATTCTCTTAGCGGCTTCATTTCTTTCTCCTAATTTTTCCAGCTACATGAAATCCATTTTTCTACCAACTGGTTTTAACAGATCACAGATTGAATTTCAAACACATTTGGTCTCGGGAAATCTATTTTGGCCCAGTATGACACCAAAATACAAGGACACCAAAATACAAAAGGACTTTACCCTTATATATTTTGTTGTTGTATTTAGTCTTTGAAATTGTGCGTTATGTACACCTGATGTACTGACTCAATATGGGGTAATAGGTAATACAGCAAAGCAGCAGTGAAAATAAACTACTGTCCTCTGCTCAAGTAACAGAATTCAAATCACATTTTTTCCTAAGTTTGTCAAATGCAGCTTTATAATTTCATGTTGACAAAACTATGAGAAGAGAAAGTGAAGCTGAGGGAAGGGAGATAGAGACTAAGGGATGGAACTGGGAGAATGGGGTTAATTATGGCCAGAAGGGAGTGTGAGAATGTCATTGCCTAAAATCTCTTCTTTGCGTGCCAGAGGATGGATGAGTGCCATGAGTGATGGTAACTCAAACACCTTGGTATTTCCTCTAACTTTTCTACATGCCTATCTTTTGCCCTGTGCAGTGTGGTCCTGTGTGAGCAATGACAGGTCTTTTCTACTCTATGGCTTTCATCATCAGGATTGGCTTTAACCCTTGGCTGAGGCAGCCAGCCTTAGGTATAACTTGTTTCTTACTGTGTTTCGCCTGGGTCTTGTCTTCTTTCTTCTTTGGAGTTTTGGGAAGGGCGAGAGTGGCCACGGCTACCAGTGCCAGCTTATTATCAACTCCAGGTCTTCCTCTGCCTCATGAATTTTCCCTCAGGTCCTTGAGTGCCCTGACATACAGGCAGATCCAGGACTTGGGAGCAGTGGGAAGCATCTTCTTAGGCTGCTCAGAACCTGGTGAAGGACTCTGGCTTTTTAGTGTTTCTAAGACTTGTTCTCCTGCTGTTAGTGGAGACGAGTCCTATGCATCGTTTTACCAGACAGCCTGCATGTGATGTCATGAGAACATGGTGATTTGCAGCATTGACCCCCAAAGCATAAATCTTACTGGTGTCACAGCACAACCATGAGTAAGGAGCTGAAGGGTAAGGCTCAGGTCATGTAGCCAGGTCATGTAGCCACAGGCTATGAGGAAAGGTCTCACCCCTGGATACTATTTGCTTACCCAGCTATAGTGAAGCTATAGAAAACACAGGTGCAGCGGGTTGCATACTCAGGCAAAACTCCCAAGACAAAATGTGATAATTGTGCCTTAAAAGGTTATCTCTGTTTGGCTGGCAGAGACAGGGTCCCAGAAGAACCATCAGAGGGTAATTTGGAAAAACATTGAAGATTGCAGCACTCTTGGGGCTCCTGTGGTGTTCTTAGCCTGGAGTGAAGCTTTTGCTTGCAGCCCAGTCTCCCCCCGACCAGCCCCATTCATTGTAGCACAAAGTCCATCTTGACTTGAAGAGATCTGAGTGTTGAGAGGTCTGAGGACAGGAGCAGCACCCACCCCCCACCCCGTACCCTATTGCAACAGGGTGGTGAAAACAAGGCCTTAGCTTTTCTTCAACTACTTTAGGTAATAAAGGAAACTTAAACATTGTGAGGAGTGAAGCAGATCTAAGAAAAATATAAGTACAGACACTTCCAGTTTCAATGTCAGACCTACAGGCAGCCTGCGTCCTACTAGTATTCCTCAGTTTTAAGATGGTAATTTTGAGCCTTCTGTGCTGCTCATCTTCCTCTTCTCTTTCTTTTCCTGCTGTTGGAATCCTGAGCCTGAGCACCTGCAGCTCCTCAGTGCTAAGTTAGCTTTCGTGTTCTGGGATTCTCGGAGAACCTGACTGCATGTTTTAGATACCATTTTATTACCCTTTTAGCTAGCCAGCATTTGAGTGGGAGTAAAAAAAAAATAAAGGAAAAAAAAAAAAGAAAAAAAACACCAAAAAAACAATAAGCAAAGAATTACTCTGAGCAATCTTTTTTTTTTTTTTTTTTTTTTTTTTTAACTCTGAATATTTTAGGCTTTCTTCACAGTGCTTTTTCTTAATCACTCTCGCCAGCTTCATTTGGAGCCTACAAGATGATGGTCAGTTCCAATTTAACATCTCTGGAAGACTCTTTGTTTTGTACAGTGATTCTAGGAATTCCTCCTTACTATCACACAACCGGTTAGAGCCTTCATTTACTGAAATGTAGAGGAGCTTGTACAGTTTTTTCTGCCAAAGAATATGTAATTCACAAAGGTGCAGAAATGTAGCTGCTCGGGTGCTGCAGGCTCCGTCACCCCAGTGCTGCGATTAATAGTTTGCTGCTCTTGCAGCAAAATTGTGGCTCTGGGCTTTGTTCTATTTTTACACTCATCCTATATGCATCTGTTCTCACTTTATTCTGCATCCTGTTGCTGTCCTCCTGCTCATCTGTCTCTGCCACCTTTAGACATCTTCCACTATCAGGTTGACACCACTGTAAATTCAGTGCCATCAAAGGAATTGCTTCTGAGTTCTGTCAGTAAGTAAAGACTTGAGGCTTTTGTATTTTCTCTCTCACACCCACTTTTCTTTTCTTGCGGTGTACAATTGGACCTTCTGTTAAGTATGGGATGTACCCTGCTCATCAAAATGCTTTGCCATCAAATGCCAGTGAAAAATCATTTATGTCCTTATGCCTCTCTTTCTGGGCATTCCTTTACCAAGAACTAGTGCAGTAAGGGATGGAGAGGATGTTCTGAGGAGGGACATGTTTGTGCTCTGCCCCTCAAGCTGACGTGCATGCTGACAGCATACTACATAGCTGGACCACCCAAAAAGAAGAAGGTATTTTGCCTGGGGAAGTGCAGTGATAGTCCAACATAATACACTAATACAGTGAGATGTGGGCACTGTCAGCGTGTGCTGTGTTCCTGGGTTTCTGGCGGTGTGATGCTGGTGGCTGCATGGGTCATCACAAGTTGCTGCTTGGAAACAGCACAGAAGTTTGGAGGGCTTCAACTTATTTTCAGATAGACATGGGCTGTTAGGAGTGTAGGTCTTGTGGAAGTCCAGAGAGTGTTGGTTCACAAGTATTTTAAATCATTTCTGAAATGGAATGTAAGGTGCATAATCAAGATCCCAATGTGCCTTCCTAAGTTACAGATACTTTAGACATTTCAAGCTTAGATTTGTATCATCTGAGTATTTACATGTATTCTGGATTCACTACTATCACTTGATCGTGCATGTAACTCCATTAATGGATAAGAGCCAATGTAGATGATTGCATAAGAATTACCTAAGACAAGTAAGATTTCAGTTGTTTTAAGGACCAGGCTCAGAGGTCCCAAGCCTGAGGTCTCTGGTTGTAGAGTGAGTGCTCTTTTTTAAGCACTGATTTCCATACTAGAGTAAGTGCTAGTTGGTCCCAGCCCTAGCACTCAGACTACTGAAGAGACTGGTATTGCTCCCGTGAAATTCAGTGGGACAGGCTTCAGTCCGTTCTGTCATTCTTGTTCCAGCATGTACCGGCCTTGTACAAAACTTTGGTAAAATAAGAAAAATGTTCTACTTACATATGCTTGATAAATCAGTGTCTCATAAAGGGGTATTTCCTTGTTCCTGGTATGAGTTCATGATGTAGTCTCACCAAATTAAAAAAAAAAAAAAAGAAAAAAAAAAAGAAAAAGAAAATAAAATGTGAAAACTCAGGCTGAAGAAGGTCCAATCAGTCTTCCCAGGATGCACTAAAATTTCCTTAACTCTTGCCATAACCACAAAAAACACTATCTAAAATTCTGACATTTTCTCTCTAACAGAAAACAAAGGAGAGCAATATGCACAAGAAGGCAGTAGGAAGCCTGAAGCTATTAGCATGTCATTGTCAAAGGCAGAAAGAAAAAACACAAAAGTTAAAGGATTCTGGAATATAGCAGAAATCTCCAGACATGAGTCAGACACTAAAAATGCCCAAACTCATTTAAAAAGCTCTTTGTCACAGTCCAAAAAAACAACATTTTTAGTGTTTTTCCTTTTACTTTACATCCCGCTATTGCAAGTACATGGCTAATTATGATCTGAATGATATCTATTATTCCTGTGTCCTTCTAGATCAAGCCGGATGTGTTCCAAATATGGCCACAAACATATTACAGTGTGCTGTAAAATCAAAAGAATAAGATAATTCTGTTTTAAGGGTTAATGGTATTCACTCCCACTCAGTTTGACTCACTGGACAAAAGCTCTAGTGTGCCTATTCTAGGCAGCTGTGCTGAACAGTAAAGATTTGGAGTCCTTTGTAGGCTGGAGAAAAATAAAGTCTTTGTAAACTTTTTATTTAGTATATTCTACCAAACACCCATGTGTAACAGTTAAAACATTTGGAGTTGCAACAGGCTAAGGAAAGTTTGCACAGATAAACAGAGTTATTCTAAATTTTGTGCCTACTAAGGTCTGAATCACAAAGTCTCATTGCATTTCATTTAAAATGCATGTGCAAGAAATCATTTTTTTTACCAGGGCCATTGTATTCTTTGGGCTTTGTTTAATCATATTAAAAATGTTAATACAAAATAGCAAAATTATGTATGGTTTGAATCACTACATGTTTACAGTAAGCTGTGAGTGATCATGCTGTAGAAGAGCATTGTTTTTGTGCCGGTATAATTCTCTTTATTTCATTGATGTTGTTCTTGGTTTATAGTGCCACGAGAAAGTAGATGTATCTAGGCATATTCTTTCATTATCTAGATATATCCTCTGAAACAGAATTAGTTTTTGCAATAGTCTCTCAGCATGTGCATGCATCAGATATATGCTGCACAGGAAGGCACCATAATATTTAAATACAGACGCAGTATTTAGGGCACAGCAGAACTGTGAGAACCCTGGCCTGATGGGTTCCTCCTCAGGGCTAATCCCATGCAGGCTGGGGCTTTGTAAGGCCCCTGGTGTGATGCGGGGTTTGTTGCCTCTGCTGTAAACCAAAGCATCTACAGCCAGGCACCACAGCCATGCCATAAGGGCAATAAAAATGAACCCATCTGTTTTATCACCCAGACAACAAACGTGAAAGAAGGGGGGAGACAGAGAGAGGTGGGGGCACTGCCAAGAGGCGTTTCAACCCTCTAAGGCCTCTGAGGCCTTCGGCAGTGCTGCAGGCTGCCCGTGCTCCCAGCACGTGCTCTGAGGCAGCCGAAACGCCTCTGAGGCTGTGTCAGGTGTTCAGTCAGTCTCTTCATTTCTCTGTCTAGTTACCCAGTATTTCACAGCCCGTTTTATGAGGTGTAATATTGCTGCTATTGCAGAATGTTTCCTTTTCCAGCAGCTGTCTGCTGCATTGGGTACAAATTGGTGGCTTTTCTGTCCGGGGCAGGCTGCATTTCGCTGGGATCCTGTGTTTATTTTCCACTTTTTAAAGTGTTTTGTGGAGTAAAGATGTCACAGAAGTGGTTTCCCCAAGAAAGAAATGCAAGGAAATGTCTCATGTTTTGGGCTGATGACCAAATCCTGAAGTTCTTACGTTACTTTCAGCCAATGAAATTCCAGTTAACTTGAACAGGAGTTTGTTTTGTTAGTACACCCAAAAATTTCTTCAGAATTCGTGGTTCAAGCCATAGCTGAAGTAGGTGCTTAAGCATATGCATACCTCCCACTGAATTCAGGGACTCAGGAACAATGTAGATATTTTGCTTTAACTTAAATACCTGCTTAATATAAAGTGTGTCACTGAATACCACAGGCTGTTGTTTTTTGCGTCAGTGCCTAGTGTTTGTCACATGCATCAGAAATGTGTTGATACAGAACTTAAATCTGAGGTTTGGAAGTGAAGCTGTGCTTTAAACTAGATGCCAGAATATTTGCCAAGTTTTGAAGGAAAAAACATACTTTTTGTAGGTATTGCATAATCCCCATCTTACTAAAGATTTTCCTACTTCCACTGGATGCATGGATCCTGTCTTCCAGGTGTTTCAGTCAATATGTAATGTCACTCTACACTGTGCTTATTAAGAGCACAAAAGATGAAGGCACTTATTTAAGAAGGTTTTAAAAGTACATGTAATGTTATTCTAGCTGCAATTATCTCAGATGAAGGGTTGTGCTTCCTTTCCAAACTGATTTTGATGTACAGATTTGCCAAACTACTTGAAAGGTGCAGACACTTTAGCATTCATGACACTATTATTCATGACCATAAATCTAGGTCAGATATGTGCTGTCTGAATTGATAGTGGGTATTCTGCCTGAGAAAAATGTGTTCCCCTTTAACTTTTAGCAGTGACATTGCTTATGTTACATCACTTTTCATGTTACTATGCATCATATTGGTCAAAGATGTCATTATTTATAGCACAGAGATTGTGTCACTATAATTAAGGTTGTGTTAGGGTTTATATTACCTTATAAAAGCTCTATTTTCAGGAGCTTGTAACTCCATTACTAAATTCATTTTGGCTGTGAAGCTTTCAGCTGGGAAATATCAGAAATGAAACACACTTTGCAGGCTAAGGGCGTGATGGCAGCTTGGCTTCCCGTTCACTCTCTGCTAGCTGGCTTCCAGTCACTTGCCGTGTTTGGGGTGTTTTTGTGTTAATCTAACACTGAGAGGTAAACAGGTCCTTGCTTCTTTACATGTTATGTACAGGCTCTGGCCATGGGGCAGTGCATGAGCAGTGAGGCCCAACCTAAGAGCATGTCATAGTACCACAGACTGCGAGCATTTTGTGTGAGGTCTTCTGCTGCAGCCTTGATCCAGGAGAGGCTCCTCTGGGTGCTGCCCCACTTCAAAGAAAAACATGGGGTGCAAGGGAGAGAGTTGCCTTTTGGTAGTATGAAACATTGTGGCCAGGCCAATTCCAGATGCGTGTCCAGTGGGTAAAGCTCTTCTATGATAACGGATTTCTTTGCTTTTTGTAGTTTGAGTATCTTATTATAGGCAGCTATAAAAATTTTCTTCTAAGGAACAGCACATAAACACTAAAACTAAGTCTGTGGACAGTCTCAGCTGGTGTTAGTCAATACAACTTCCCTGAACTACACAGAACAGCTCAAATATATACCAGGCAGAATGGTGGACCCACTAGTTGTTTTGTTTTGTTTGTTTTTGGTTTTGTCCATGTCTATGCGTGTAGACGTAAAGATGTAGACAGAAAATGTAACTACAGCTTAGTTAGAGCAGTCCTCAAGCTTGGAATGATTCATCACAAACTGGACCTACTTAAAAGTCATAAAAGTGTTGACTACAAAGCTCAGATATTTTCTTTATAGACTAAGTGTAGAGCCAACGTTTGAGTAATCCCTTTTATTGGACTAACTGTACACTATTGACAAACCAGCTTTCTGGGTATAGGAATCCATTCTTTAGAGTCAACCCTTTCCTGACCTGCAAGGGAGTTTTGTATATCCCTAAAGCACGACTGTCAATATTGCTGCATTAGTCCAATAAAAGGGATTACTTGAAACTTGACTCTAAATTTTGTCTCACTAGTAAAGGCAAGTAATTAAAAATATTGAGTTGTGTAACAAGACACACTGTGTATCGTGATGCACTAATAACCATGTCCTTCCAAAAAAAAAAAAAAAAAGCAACAAAAACCCATCTTCAACAAACAGCAGCCAATTTCTGATTTCCATGTGATGGAAATATGAATATGCAAATTCAGCCAAGCTGAATATGCAAATAAGCAGAAAGAGATTTGAACATATTTTCTCGTTCTGGGAATGGATCAACTACTCCAGAAAAATGAAGGTACTAAAGCAAGTGGCCTCTAAACGTTACAGGCTGGATTAGGTCTGGGTTGTAAACAAGGCAGAAGAACTACTCAGCATAGAAACTGGTACTGTGTTACAAGCCCTCCAGTGCGGAGCCTCTTTTGTTCCTGTGTATGTAGTATCCCAGACCACTGCATCAGGAGCCAAAAGACCTTTACAGTACCCTCTTTTCTGATGGACACTTGTAAAACTGGGAAAAAAAAATGCTCTCCTTTTCAACAGAGAATTTCCATCACAGACAATTTACTTTGCAGTACATACACCGGGCCCACAGCTGCACGGTGTGACTGGGAAGGCTCCATGTAACTCAGCCACTGCATAAACCCAGGGGATGCACGCTGCCTTGGCATTGCCCATGGCCTTCCCCAGCTGAGGATGAAACTTCCCACGGCACAGGACACAGGAATCCTGTCCTGGCTCTTTGTTGAAAGCTGCATGTTGGAACAGCCCAGCACCTGACCCTGGAACCTAAACACTGCCAAATTTGGGGAAAGCTGGATTTGATTAGAGCTCTACTACTTAGGCCATTTTCTTCCAAACCAACAAGAAAAAGCCAGCCTTGTTTCTGCCACCTTTGCTCACAGCAGAGGAGTGCTTCTTCTTAAAACGGAGTCCCTGCCAACTTCGGGCACCCAGTTCATAACAGTTGGCAGCAGTGCAGGAGAGTGAGCGGCAGCAAGGAGCTGCAGCGTAAGGGCTCCTCTGCAGTGGATTTGTGATTAAAGTAGAATAAAATGTTTAGATTCACCATCTTGTTTTATTACATGTGACTTAATCTGTTTTCTTTCCCCCTCCCACTTTCTCCTAGAAAGACAGGAAAGCACAGAAATTTTTTTACTAGCTTTATTTACTTGGGTACTTCAGGATCCTAAGTTTTGACAAATTCTTCTCTGCAGTAGCTTTTGGCTTCCTTCTTCTTTGAGCTCTGTGGACCTTTGAACTGCTGCCATTACAGCTGCCTCTGAGCCTGTCATGTGGCTGTTGAATTGAGCTTTTGAGTATGCCTCTGCAATGCTCTCATTCCTAACTGTTGTACTTTTAACAGTATCATTGTTTTGAATGAAATAGCACTTCTGTGCCAAAAATGGAGGTTATTTCTCTGCAGTACATTCTGGGCAGGCAGGCATTCAGTCCGTCTGCTCTTCAAGCCAATCCAAAGCCCTGCAACCACATTAGCACAGTATTGCGCCTGACTAAATAAACTGGATTTGCATTTGAGCAGAAGTTGTCTTGAAGCACTTGACTGATTCACAGCATAGTCAGAGGCAGCTCATCTCTTCCAAGTATGTACAGGATGGATATGTTTTAACTGGTGAGATACAATTTAATGGTGATATATTATTATTATTACATAGTACTTCTATCCCATTGGTGACTCAGAATAAGCATTTCACTGTGGTAGGCACTACACATTCACATCCATCAAGGAACCACAATGTTAACAGATCTTCATCTTGCAGACACACATATTTTATTTTATTTTTTTTTTACATAAAAACAATCAACTGACTGTGTGTCTTAACCGGATGCATAACTGTTTTGTAGACTGGGAGGTTTAGAGCTCACCAAGGTTGGTCTTTGTTTCCACCATATATGTCTATAGGCAGTAAACTAGACTCTGAATTAATGAAATGGTAGCATTACTTAGAGCCAAAAAGCACTCATAAAAGATCATTTGGTTGAAAAAGCCTATTTACAAATTCTCTTATTGCTTAGGCAGGACCTCTGATCATTATACCAAGAGCAAATATCTGGGGGGAAAAAAGCAAAAATGTGTCTTGAGTGCAGTGAGTTAAATACACAGAGACAGTGCTGCAGCCGGCTATCAGTAGGACAAATTTCAGAGACAGAGCTAGGGGAAACAATGACTAGCTGATGTTTTCTACAAATGCCACTTCAGAGATGAATACGATGCTCTACTAGATTTTGCTTCTTTATTCTCTGGCTTGAGTAGGAGCATTAAATTAAAACCAAAGTAACAGAACACTTAGCACTCAAGCTGGAGAACACATGATGAGTTTTAAAATAATCTTGAGGAAAAGACAACAGAGAATAGAAGAGGCTTTGTATCATGTTAGACATAGTTTTCAAGCAAAACTAAACATCAAAATATTAGAACTCAAGCACAAAAACTCATTGTCAGTAAAACTAATTAGTGTTCTGCTGCTTAATGCAAAAGCCTACATGATGTCTTGACCTTTTTTACACATTGTGTCTAAGGTTGTGCAATAAAACAGAGGGAAGCACAGAATGCCTCCAGTTAGCCTCAGAGGTTTTCTTCGTTAAGGAGTTCAATTGATTGTAACAATACAGGCTATGTATAGAGCCCTTTCTTAAAGCTCTACTATTTCTTAGAGCTTGAGCCAGTGAATTAAAGCAGTCATGCTGGCAAATAGTTTTCACTACAATGATTGCCATGCCATTTGCATGTAATCTTGAATTTTTAACAGTTACACACAAAGATAAAAAGAGAAGTAATTGCTTACAAGACATACAAATGCTTCCTTCCAAGAGTTTTTATGCAAATGGTAACTAGACAGCCCTCTTTGAAACTGATAGCCAAATCACATTGGCCAGAATTTACAGAAGTACTGTGCTCAGTCATGCTTTGCTACAGGCTAATATAGTATCTTCTCAGATAGCAAAGAACTAAAAAGAAACTGCCAGAATTTGGGAAACAGAGTTTACTGCATTCAGCTCTTCAAAAACAAGGCTTTAAGTCAGCCAAAAGCGAGTCTTAAAGCAAAACGCAGACCTGAGCCTCTTGCTGGTTGCACAAAGTCCTTAACTTCCCTTCAGAGTTGGTATTGGATATGTAGATCCCCAAACTCTGGATATTTAATTTAAAAGTACCTAAACATATTTAAATAATCTTAGGTGGGTTTCCATTAATATTTGGTGTTGACGTGAATGGCTGTCTTGTTGAAGTCATTGTTAAAATTCCCAACCAGGCACAAATCAACCATTCCTCCACTACTAGTTACAAAAAAAAATGCTACTCTTAGTGTATGAAGCACAAAACAAGTTGATGTGAATCAACTAAAGTTAATGCCTACAGGTGATTTTGAAAGAATGCATGGAAAGAGGAAGGCAAAGAAAATATGGAAATGACTTATAAGTTTGAAGAGAGATTGGAAACCTTTTATAGAACCAAGAATGTGTTTCCTGTTCTAATACAAAATTTGTTCCAAGGTTTTACTGGTATAAGAAATCAGAAATGTTCTACAGAGACCAACTTTTCAAACTGGAGCTAGCCAATTGTACATTTATTTGAGTAAGACACCTTAGAAAATCTGTCAGAAGGACTGTGAGTCAGTCTGGGAACAGCATATGAATTACTCTTTGCTTGGACTACTGAAACACTCCAGCAAACAATTCTGTTTGCTGAAGGTGCATCTCAATGCCTGGTAGAAAGATGAGGTAGAAAGAAAATTGTGTAAACTATAGGACGATGAAAAATCACAGTCTGGTCACAATGTACAGGAACTTTTGCATTTTTTCATTCATGCTTAGCTACCTGGCTGTAGTTGTGAATGAAGGGCATGGTTCTGTAGCAACTGTGGTGTTTCATGAAGGTGCAATTTTTAAGACACAGATACTTCTCTCTGGGGTCCGAGACCTTCAGCAAGGTTGCCATCACACTGCCAAGGGCCACAGGATGAAACATGAGAGGTGAGGCCACATTTCCCATCAGAAAAGGCTTGCAGAGCTGTTGAAGTTGTGGGGCTGTTGTGCGAGTTACAAAAAACACAGAGTCCCTGCCTGCCTACATCCATGCACTCCCATACATATCCCAAATTTCTGAGAGTCTCTGCCAGAGTTTGGAGCACAAAATGCAATTGCATTAAGATATTAAGGGTACACATGGGGAAATCCAAGATGCCGACACAGACAGAACACAAAGTGGGAGAGGGGGAAGTGGTTTTGTGTGCCTGCCAAGTGAAAATATGGCTGTTCAATTACTGGAGTTGGACTTGCTAATTCCAGCCTGAGATAAAACGCTCATTCTCCTCACTCATTTGCTATTGCTGTTACTAAATCTTTTCATTTAGGGTTTCCTTGTATGTCAAGATCTGGTCATATAAGGGGAGGATTCAGAGGTCAAGCTGAAGCATCTAGGTTTGAAAACAGGTCTGGAGCTGTTGTTTTATTGACTGACAAACACAACCACTGCCTTTTCTTTGCTCAGAATTAACCTCCCAGGTCAGAGAGTCTGAAACTGACCTCTGCTGAAGATAATATTTTCAGTTTTGTGATGCACTCGGTTGAAATCAAACATTTGCTAATTGCAAAGGTACTACAAGCCATGCCAAAATCCCTTTTTGTTGTCTGGAGAGTTATAACAATCCTTTTCTGGCAGTTAGTTTTAAGATCATTAAATGATCCTCATTTGCAATATATTTGCAGAAGATTACAGCCCATCTAAATTGACCCTGAAGGAAGACTTATTTCATTAATGGGCTGTCCTGTGCTAATGCATAAAGCTAGAAAAATATATCTATTAAATTCTTAATGTGTAAATGATGTTTCTGGCTTTCTTCTTAATTACAAAGCAAAATGAGCCTGAAGTGCACTCTGTCTAGGAAAAAATGATCAATTTAATCCATCTTCCAAGAGAAAACTTTTTTCGTGAGTTCCAAAATTCCAGCTATTCTCGGCTAAGACTGGAGCCTTATTGCTTTGTTCAGAAACACAATAAAATGTGCCAACACAATTTATTTTTTCCCTAGATTCCAATGAACAGAGCTTTCTCACATCAGTTTAGTTTACTTTCTATCTGTTGAGTTTTTGTGGAAAAAGCTAATGCAAAACCTGGATGTGCAGTGCTTTAGAAATGAATAATGCCATGAGATTATGGGTTGATAGGGTATATGCAGAATATTAACACAGCCCATAGAAAGAGATTTACAGTACATACGGATTTCCAGTCTACTCTCTGTACAGAACCACCTAACTATGCTCTATCATCACAATATAATTCCTAGACAAAAAAAAAAGCAACTTATTAAGCTGAAGATAAGGCTATAAATACGTATCAATAATTCAGATGGGGAAAGAAAGGTAATAGAAGAGAGAGAGTAGTTTGGAAAACCAAGTGAATGTCAGGAAATTAATTCTAAATTAGTGTTAGGCTTAAAGGCAGCAAACAGTGGAAGTGTGGCAGTGAGGGAAGGTGCTGCAGGCAGCCTCCTGTCCCTGCCAGCACCCCTCAGCCTGCGTGGGAGATATGCTCTCAATGACAAGTATCCTAGCTAGCTGACATGTTTAATCTAAGATATGTCTGCTTTGGCCACAGCCCTTGATGGCTGAGGACCTTTTAAATCCTGTGTACTTTGGCATTTCACTTTCAGCTGATGACATTTTAAACTGTGTCCAGTTTACACAGCAGAGTAACTGCATCGTAAGGAAAGATTGCAGATGTCTGCAGGTGCAAGAGCTCAGAGCGTGGTGGTTAGTAAAGAGTTTAAATGACAGTCAAATTTTCCAGTGCCTGTCCTGAAAGAATTCGATTGCACTTCATTTTTATTTTTTTTTAAATATGCCTGTAGTTGACCATTGTGCAATAAAGGAAAGACTGATCCTGCGTAAGGATCTGTAGGGAAGTACTTCTCCCCCTTGGTCATGAGCCTCCCTTCTTCTGCCTCGGTCCTTTACCCTTTGCAGTAAACTGTTTCCTCATGTTTCTTCCCTCCAAGCTCCTTGTGTCTGTCACTTACTTCTTGTGGCCACCACCATGGGCTTGAAGCAGCAGCAATGATAGCAGCAGTCATAACACCAGGTAACACCAGCATTGTCTTCTTTTGTACCGCTTTTACGATAGTTCTGGCAAAGGAGAGCAACTGCACCTTGCAAACCCTGGGCTGACGACAATCTGTGTGCTTTGTGCACCCAAATGTCCCAAGAGGACCTGTTCATCTATTTTCTGCTAGGAAGAGTGGATGAGCGGGGCTCAGGAATGCATTGATATGGATTGATGTGTTGGAGGAGAGCTGCTGTGGGGTTGGTGGATGGATGCTGCCCCGTCACAGCTTCAGGTTGGCTTGTGGGCAATGCACAATGCAGCTGCATCCTTGAGAACATTACAGATCTATGGGTCATAGACCTGCCTGTAAAGGAGGTCTTAATCCTTTCCTTATAAGCAGATATTTGAGGAATTTCTTCCTTCAGTCAAGTATTTATATGAAATTCAGCACCTTCACAATGTAATTATAAAACAAAACCACAGCTCCATCATTTTACGGAGTGAAATCTGCTCCTGCTTTGAATTCAAGCCTCCTGAAGTCTCAGTTTTATTTCCAATTTATTCTCACTTATTATTGCTACCATTCCACTTAATGAATTTGATATTTAATACTTTATTCACACATTTTATTTTTGCACCAATTACAGGGCAGACAGATACATTGTTCTTACCATTTTCTATAATCTTCAGGGCATTTTTTTTCTCTTGCATTTTTTATTTCTTTAAAAATAACAGTCATCTTGGTATTTAAAGAGAATAATAGCAGGAACAACATTCTTTTAACACTTAGGGTTATATTTAAATGAATCTTTTCACTATTATGTACTAGGGAAACAAAAATGGTGAGAGAACATCTTCAGAGTTTATGCCCTTGATAGGTCAAGTGAAGTGTGTCTGAAACTAAAGAAGTCCTGCTATAATCATGCCAGCGGAAATGAAAATTATACCACTCATACTAACAAGTATATTTCCAAAGGGGTTGGAGGTATTAGAAGACTCTAAACAGATGCCTCTGAACTTAAAATACACTTAATTCCAAAGGCTTGTCTTGTAATTAATTTAGCCAGCATAGAACCTATGAAGAGAATGCAGGGCATAGCACGGCATTACTCAGCATCCACAAACTTCAAGGAGCATAAAGTAATTTAATTAAAAAATAAACAAACATTCACACTCATTTTTCACATTCATTTCCATCAGGACTGTAGTGGCAAACGTCAAGGAGAACATTCTCCAATTTGAAGCTTAATCTCCTGTAAGAAAAATATCCATCTGCTATAAAAGGAAAGCGCACACATAAGCCACATCAAAAGGATATCACTCATACTTCAGTTTCAGTTTTTATTCACATTAACTTGGACTTGCGGTATGTAAGTCTGTAAACAGCGTATCGAACAAGTGAAGCTTACTCCTGACTGTTTTAGTAACACATATTTGAAGCGACAGTTTTAACATGCCTCGTGTTAACGCAGCTTGTATTTCATTAAGAACTACCAAATCTCAGCTGTTCTGTGAGAATTGACAGCTGTATTTTTCTAGCATTAACTAATGTGCAGAGGGGAGAGCAGTACGGGGGCACTAATGCGCAGTGAAGGCTGAACTTTGTCAGCTTCTGAGGCCACTTGGTCTGCAATCTTGTTGCTTAAAAGAGAGCGATTGGTACAGCAAGCCCACCACTGTGCACGGTGTTAAGGGAACACAGGCTGCTGCCTCTTCTTCCTCCAAGTGTTTTTTGCTGCTGGATATTGGAGGCAAAATCCCCTCTCCCCCAGTTTGACCTGCTCCCAGATGGCATTTGGGACAAGCGAGCCCAGTCCTACAGAGCTGCTTGTGTGCTTGTGGTGTGTGTCTTTAAAGCTCTGTGACAGAAATGGCAGTTGCAGATAGAGAGGGTTACAGATTGAGCCCATCATTTTTCATGGTAATTAAACATTCTCAAGGGCAGTAGATCCAGGGGCTTCACCAAAGAGTGACATAAGATGTATAAAAAATCTTGACAAAAAGGAATTGTTGAAAAGGAGATAGAGTGCACAGTTTTAAAGCGAGCGTGAGTGAAACTAGGTATCTAAGGCAGTGGAGAGACCCTGCAGTGGGATTTGTGAGCTGCCTTTCCCACCTCTCTCTTTGCAGATGTCGGCAAAGCAGCTCCTGGCCTGCTATACCTTATGGCCTGGCATCGTAACACAGACCAGCACATATTTCTGCTCATTTGGTTTACAAGTTAAAGCTATTGAAAAGTTGTTTCTGAAGCAGCTGAACGGTGCCGGCAATAGGGTAGGTTATGTGGGAAGTGGGAACACAGTCAGAAGTGTGTGACAGGTGAGGATGGAGACCAGCATTGTCACTTGCTTTTATCCCGCTTTATGCTTTTCAAAGGACATCACTTGGGCACTGGATTTCCATGGAGGATCAGTGTGTGTTGACTGCCTTGGTCTCTTACAGCTGGTAAATTCTTCCCTAGTAAACATTTTTAAAATTGAATCATTCCCCATTTATGATTTGAAGAATCCCCATTTCAGAGGTGCTGGTATTGTGGGGAGGTCTTCACTGGGACCCACAGCGATCAGGGACCAAGCTCCTGAAGCTCCATGGAACCAAACTCCTCACTGGCATTGATGCCTCTGTGGATATCCTCAGTGGTGGAGCAGTGACCAAGGCTTCCAGGTGCTCCTGCTGTAACCCCGCCCTGGTTACTGAGGCTAGTTACTCAGTTTGATCTGACATCCACTGGACTTCACTATGCAAATTTTCTAATTGTTATTTAATAAAATAAGAATTAATCGCAGAAGCTGCTAGCAAGCATGCTAGACTTGTTGCTTGTGAGAAGCAGAGGGAGGGTGGGTAACCATACGGCAGTTTAGGAGGAAGTAAATCCAAGCACAACCAAACAGGTAGGGATGGGAAGGTCTGAATCTCTGCTGCAGGAAATACCGACTGGGAGCTGTTCTGCATCCTGACCCAGCAAATACTGGAAAGAACAGGTTTATCTTTTTGCTTTTTCTGTAAAGTGATAACACTGAATCATTAGCAACATCTGTGCTTAATTGTTGGGTTTAATGTTGTTAGCCTACTAAAGTGAACAAGAGAAAATTCTGATTCTGATTAAAGCCATTGCATTAGGCTCTCTTCGTGTTCAGGTAGACATTATTGCATGAAACATCCTATAACTTTTCCTGTGTTTTCTTCACAGCTTTATTGCTTTTTCAGTGAAATTTTAGATTTTAAAGTATATGTTTTTCTACAAAGTAGGAAAAGAGGTAACTACAGGAGACCTTGAGATATTATCATCATCCCAGTGTAGTTTGCTGTCGCTGTTTCTTCTCCCACAATTTGAGGTAGACCTGTACAAGTTACACCAAGACAAAACTACTGGGCCTTCTCTTCGCTTATATCGTAACATCAAGAAAGCCATCAATGCAAAGCCACAGTGAAAGACTGTTTTGCAGTGAAGACATAACTTTAGACAGCCACGTAATTTCCTTTTCATGTTGGTCCCTGACAAGAGACGATATGTTATACTTCCAGGAATGGATAACAGGGGGAAGAGGGGAAAGTATGATAGCTTTATTTTAAAGTCTGTACAGTCCTGCTTTGTTTTTAAAATAGCTTTTTGGAGCTAGGTTGGTTCTCAATAATTTATCCTATTCTTTCCAGATTTGCTACTGGTTAAGTAACTAGTTCAGGGTGTTTCAAGACATCTGCTCTGGCTTCCTAGAGGATTATGATTAATAAATGCTAGCATGCAAAAGCAGTTGAACATTTGTGTTTTGCCTTCCTTATAATTTCATACTTAAGATATGCTATGCCAAATTCTCTGTGGCTTACAGACCCTCTGTAACTCCAGTAATGTTTCCCATTGTTGTTAAAAAAAAAAAAAAAAAAGAAAAGAAAAGAAAAGGATTTATCTGTTACAGTATGATCAGTTGTGTTCACACCAATGAAATGACACTGTCTACTTTGTTCAGTCTTCTTTGGAATAGCATTTGCAGATCACTTTTTTGAAATTGGCTCTTAACATTTGTTTCGGGAAATTTACTTATTTATGAGTTAGACTAAGGTGTAAGTATGCAATTTGCTTTTGAACAAGCACATGATAGGAGAAAATGGGTATCTGGTTTTGAACATTAACCAGAAAATTCGTCCTGTGGAGCACATGGGGAATTACACCCCATGTGTATTATACTGGTACTATATAGCACATTTGCCTAGTTAATTGATTCATTAGGTTTTGTTTCTGACATACTGCTTGTTACTTAATTTTTATTAAAATTTTAAATTTAAACTTTTGACCAACAATAGCCCAGATATTTACAGGAATATTACCTCCCATTTTGACTACCTCTTCCCCAAGCCCTGACCATTCATTTTTCTTTCTAAAATAATTAATTCCTTTTAGTTTTGTTCCTTCTTCTGAAAAACTATGGATTTGTTCTGAGGGACAAACATTTGGGGGAAATCTTAGAAATTCTGTAGAGACGCTGAGATGCCTTAACGATGTTTGGTGATTGATAAATAATGGTAGGGAAATTCCTTTGTAGGGACCCCGGGTGAGGGAGTTTCCTTGCTCTCCATTTCATAGATGAAATTATTCTCCCAGTGTTACACTAGGTAACCCAGCATCCCATCTTCTCTCCAGATTAAGGCTTGAGTCTGTTGAGATGTTTAAGAAGTCCCTATCTGATGGCACTTTTGCCGTCTTTGCAGGTGTTTGAGTGCAGGAAGCAGCCTAAAAATGATGCATGAACCAGCAGTACATCAGATCGTTTAGGTTCTACCTTACTGTAGCCAGAAATAGGAAATAAAACTTGCAATCTGACTGTTTTCATTGTATGATTATAACAGAACAACTGTGAAATATGTAAGTGTTTCATGCCTTTAGTAATATTATGAGGAGTATTACCACTATCTAGATCTCTAGTAAATCCTGCAGAGCTCCAAATCATTGAGTTTTTAAAGGAATCTCTTGTAATCACACTGAAATTCAATATAATATTTGTGAAATTAGATTGGTATATGTGCGTGTATATGTGTGCATGTAAATCTTTAATATTTTATCCTTAATATGGATATAATAGTGTATAAGAGAGAATTTTCTCTTCAGTGCAAGACAATTTCATAGAGATGAGAATAGGATTTTTACTGTATTGGTATTCACGTGATAAATCATTTTATATTGCTGTGCTCTTGAAATTAGCAGATGAAATAGCATTCTGCATTGAAAGGTATAATACTGGGAAATTAAATTTATTGATAAACATGGTCTTGGTTATTATTTTATTTTTCTTAAACAGGTATTTTGCAGGAAAATATACGTCTTGTGTTTACTTCTGTTTGTTAACGCTTTGATAAATCAGACATTTTTAGTATTCTATCAATGGCAAAAGTCTAATTGCCTTATTGTATTCTGATTTATTTCTTTCCTTACTTTCTTTGCATCTGCAGCCCAACAAATGAGTCTCCAAAGAGATATATGTTATGATACAGTGTCAGTGAAATTAATCCTGATCAATTTTAAAGTTCACATTTTTATTTGATGACTTTCCTGGGAATCACTACAACTGAGATTGACTCGGTCTCTTTTTTGTTGGTTAAATATTGTTGTTTGAGAGCACTCTATACAGCGGGAGAAATCTTATACTTCTTACCCTTCTGCATCCATGTCAGAAAAAAAGCAATGGGAAGCAACCACGTTTGGCTAATTAACAGGCACCGAATCCTGCTCTGTGCTGACTCCAGTAAGAGGTTCTAATGGGGGCTACAGGGGTGAGGGTGTGCCCCAGGTTGCCTTCCCCTGTAAGGGACTGTTATATAGCCTGGGGGCCCTATACGTCGTGCTGGGGAAGGATAAATGCTATGGCTTTTTCAGATGTGTTCTGAAAGCCAAGCTCTTGTGTCCTTTAGGATGTCCATCCTGTGGTTCTTGTGAGCAGGGGCTGTCTCTAGGGCTAGTTGGTGTTTGGGGTTATTAAGGGGAGACAGAGATGGGATCGTGCCTCGCCATTTTTTCCACTCTGATTTTCTAGGAAAATAGTTTGGCTCTCGAAGAATAACTGCCTCCGTATCAGCCTGAAAGAAGCCCCTTGCTTCATGTTAGGTGGTGCTTCTGTACTGCCCAGCTGGCCAAGAGGGTCGGGCGTGCACTTTTGCCCCACTTTGTTTGCTCATTTCCCTGCTTAGGCAGCAGAGGTCGGCTTTCCAGGTACTCGGGGAAGCGATGCTTTTGACCCAAAGGAAACAAAAGGCTTACTGTTTTGGTTCTGTGATTCCTGCCTTCTCTAAATCAAAGAAGATGGGAATGTACAAGAGTTATTGCTATCAAAAGGAAATAATTATATTGTCTGAGGTGCCCAACAAATCACATCTTAAGCAGTTTTCCCCACTCTACCCCTACCTTGCGAAAGTTTAAATAGCATAACCAGTTTCTGTGCGGAAAACTGATTTTTTTTTTTTTATCGTTAATGTCAAACAAACATTTATTTCAGGTGCAAAGCCTCGGGATATGTTAGTGAAAACAGTGGCACTGCTGTTCTATTGCTTACTGCCCACTAAGTGGGTGGGAAAAGGGTACGGTGACCCTTTTACCCTTCCCACCAGTCTCCCTAACAGCTTTGGCCTTCAGGTCAGCTCAATTTCCCCTCCGCTGAGTGGCCATTACTGCGCGGGGCTGTGATAAATGCTTTTTGTAAGGGGCTGCGTTGCCAGCAGCGAGCGGCGGGGAAGGAGGCGGCCAGGCCCCGGCGGCCGGAGCGGCGAGCCGGAGCGCCGAGCATCCCAGCACCAGTTACCTAGCAACCCATCGGAGGTCACCAAAAATGAATAGACCCACAAACAAAAATGAAAAGGAGATAAAAAAGAGTAAAAGTCTGCGGGGCTCAAAGGTTAATATTCCTCTATCTAATAACTTAGTTTCAGAAAATTGCGTTTTAACCTTTTCCAAGTGTTCGGGGGAGAGATTTCTTTGAAATCAAATTAGATCGCATTTGTATGAAATGGAGGGACAGAAATTAAACGCAGAATTTATTATTTTTCCATCTTCCTACCCAGTATTTTTGCAATTCCTTGTACTTTCTGTTGACTACCACTACTTCTCTCCCCTTCCGGCTCAGCTGTAGCTGGCAGCCTGGGACAGAACTACTGATGGCTCCAGGGGATGGCCAGTGTGAAGTACTGTGACATTATTTGGGGTTTTCGTAGAGTTTTCTCTTAGGGAAACAGAAAATCTTCCTCAGCATAGCATAATTAAGCTTTGTGCCCCTCTCTAGTCCCCATCCATCTCATACTTCTTGGAAGGAAGTGAGGGGCGCATTGAAATTCACAAAGCAAAAGCTTGGTGGGAACGAGAGCACAAGCTGGGCCGCGTGGTTTCTGGCTCGGGTTTCTCACCGCTTCCTCTGAAGTTCCCACTGTTGTCACATACCGACGTCCACAAGAGACTTGCAGCCTCCTACAGGGAAAGGACTCCTACCAGCAGCCAGCCTCCACCCCAAGGTAGACCCGCTCCAACATCTGCCTCATGGCTGGAAGCGGCTGAATGTGGAGGAGCCTGTGGCAGAGCACATTGTGCCCCCAGGAGTGCCTCCCTTAGGAATTAGCTTTGCTTACTCACATTTCATTAAAAACAAACAAACAAACAAACAAAAATCTCACAGTCTTTCAGATAAACTAACTCGTAGTGGGGAGCTGAAGTCCATTCCTGGTAACTGCATTTCTGATACAAACATGCTGAGCTTTCCCCTTGCCTTCTAACTCCGCTGGGAACCATTATACATTCCCCTTTGATTACATAAGCCTCATTTAAACCTCAGGATCCAAAATACCCTTCCAGTTACTTCGGTGCAAATCTGGAATAACAGCCGTTATTCCTGCGGGGTTATTTTCCCCTTGCAGCAGCAGGATCCAGCCCACGAATTCCTTGGCTGCCAGGGAAAGCCGTGTGAAGCGATTGTTCTATTTGTGTCGTGGCTGTTATATTTAACTTCACAACAGAATGCCTTTAAACTTTACTGCCATCTTTAAACCAATGAACTGTATGGCTAACTAATTTTCTTGTGCACTGTAATACAGGATCGATAATACTGTTTCCTCACATAATATATATGCTCGCTTTCACTCACTCTGTTCATATATATCGTATAATTACAAATACTGAAATTTATGAAGCATGTAAAACCGTGTTTTAAATACAGGAGATCACTACGGTTGGGATGGTTGCTATTATTTAACATATTCCAATCAACATCTTCCACCATCATCTGTGAGCCCGGAGCGTTGCCGTAGAGCGGCTGGAGTGGTTCCTCACGGGGCATTCCTGCCAGGAGGGGAGCAAAGCTTCAGCCACCTTTTAAAAGTAGCTTTTCCAATCCTTGCACCCCTGGAACAGGAATCAGAAGGCGTAGCAAGGTTTTCCGTCAGTTAGGAGTAAAATTAGTTTGGTGTATCATAGACGCCGTCATTTTAAATGACGCTATGCTAATATCTTATTATTAGCTTCAGAAGGGGCAATCAGATCCTTTATTTGAGCTGTTTCCCTATTTCTTTCTCTGCAATGATACAGACAGTAATGAAAGGGCTAGAGCTAATTAAAAGACAATAACTTCTTGAAGGGGAGGTGATGATGATGAGGCAATAAACTGTGAGAACAAAGCTTGAGGGGTTTTAATGACTCATCAACCCCTTGATGGGAATTTAGCCTTACCATCACTATCCATTTATAATGCTCAGCGATATACCTTCCTTAAGAAGAGGAAAAACATGCTGCTAGTGATGGCTGTCCATGCTGGCATCTGGTGCTGGGGGACCGTTGTGTGTCCCGTGTCCCTCGCTACTTCCAGGTGGCAGTGCTCGGAGTGCTCAATATATTCAAAGGTAATTTATGGTGCATTGAACTCTTGCTGTGTCAGAGCCTCGAGACATGCAAGCGACAGTGTTATAACAGTTGTGTCTGGATTTTTTACGATTGGCAACAAGATGAGGAGTCAGACCACTGGCAAGGGTATAATTCTGGCCAAGAAGGAGGTTGTGCACTAAGCACACGCAGAATGCCAGCCTGCAGTCTTGGGGGACTTTTGCTGCAGGATGTGAGTAAGGAGCTGAGAGGTTAATTAGGGTAAAAGTGTTCAAATGGGGGGTTTCTTGGGAGAAAGGTCCCGCCTTCCTACCTTGTGTAGTACTGCACTTGGCCGGATCCCTGGCTAGCAGGACTGCAGGAGGTCCCAGGTTCTCAAACGTGCAGCAGCTTCCCTGTTGGCTTTGTGGCTTTGTGGGTGCGGGGGCTTGGCGTCCGGCTCGCTAGGAGTGAAGGGTCTGAAGCAGAGCTCTGATGTCTGTGCCCATTCAGGGTGACATGAAAGCAGCAGGGGGAGCACGCCAGTGGTGGAGGTCTCGGTATTCCTTTTTCTCAGGTGAGATGATCCCCAAAGTCTTAACAAAGTACATGTATCCCAATGAACACTTAAAGATCTCTTTCTTTCTGCCAGCTTTATTTGATCCTTCCCTCTCTCCTGAATCCCCTGCTGCGTAGAAGACATGTTTGTGCAAGGGAAGACATATTTCTTGGGTCTTGCTGTCTGTAAACTGAAAACACAACAACATGTATATTTAAAAAGAAGGAAAGGAATCTACCCATACCTACTGAACACCCATCTTTCCTCAGAGAAATGACCAGAGGACAAATAGTACATACCTCACGTGCCTTTGGAGGCACACAGATACTAATAATGAATAGAATAGAATAGGTTATGTTAGTTTCTATAGCAAATCCACCTAACTGTAATTAACAAGTGCTTTTTCTCACTTTAGGCTTCATCTCTCCCACCTCTGCCATTCTTCCTTGTTGTTTTTGCCCTTCTCTTATTCTTTACTTTTTCCTTTCTCTCTGTTATCCCAGTACTGAGTTATGAACTTTCACCTCTTTCTGGCTTTCTCATCTCTTCTGGCTTTTATTTTTATTTATTTATTTTCCTTTTTTGCCCAACCACGGCCAGTCCTTCTCTTCTCCCTTTACCACAATTTCAACAGCTTCCTCTTCTCCTTTCGTCTTTCACCTTGAATGTTGAGTTTCTCTGTAATTCACTGTAATTTCTCTGTAATATTTCTCTGTATTTTTTATAAATGAGACATATCTATACTGTGTATTTTGATAGGGAGTAAGAGACTTAGGTTGATCCAGAATTGTGTTGTAGCTTGCACCATATATTATGGCTCTTCAATGCCTCAGAGTCCTCTGATATTGACCCAGGCTCTGTTAGCCTCCCCGGGTCAATTTTATTTACTGTTCTTTCCACTGGCTTTCTCAGGCAGGGCTGAGGGCAGCCTGGTCCTGAGTTTGCTTGGCTCCCTTGGCTCCCTTGTGTGATGCTGAGGCCTGGAGAAGCAGGAGACAGGGTCAGAATGCTGTGAACCATCCTTACAGTAAACAGATGTCCTAATGGTATTTTAGGGATATTTTGGATTACTTCTTTTACAAAAGTTTTCTCAGGGGGATCCTTTCATACCCGTCATGTCAGATATGTGGAGAAAAAGGTAGGAGCATTCTGGTAAGCCAAAATAGAGTTACTGTATTCTGATCTGAAAATGAGAGTCCCAAATATAAAGTGTACCTCACTATAGGAGACATCCAGAAATGCTCCCAGTCCTAACATGTGTACAGAAGTGAGAGCTTTACCTTCAGTCTTGCTTTCTAATACCAATGAGCACAAAAGATCCAAACCACCCCAAGATTTGGAGAGATGGAATGGTCCTGGATGGGTTGGGAAACTCAGCTGTCTGCCTGTACCTGCACAAATTTTTACAACAGGCAAATGAATTTGCTACCTGTGTCAGAATTTGGATCGTTTAAACTCTTTTTAAGAAGTCCAGTCTACAAAATGGATTCTAAAGTTTGGTGTGTTTTACTGTTAGTCAACCTCCTGAAGTGGTTGTGTTTATTAAATTGATGCAATCCCCCATTCAAGTCTTGCTTGCACATACAAAGAGGGCATGAAAGTAAATTAGTGTTAATCCTTGATTATTTCATTTAAGCACATTTTCCTAAGCTACAGCAGAAAAGAACACACAAAATGATTTCAAGTGAGTTATTCTGTCTCTCATTATCATTCATAATTTGCCCTTGCTATAATTCACATCCCTTCACAAAATAGCAACATATTAGTTAGAGCTTTTAATTAAAACCCCAACACCTGCAGGTGAGAAAACACAGATGGATTCGCTCCTCCATGGAAACACTCAGCTACATGTGAACTGGTCACAGAGCCGAAGAGAGAATAGGTGTTAAAATAACATGCTGCCCCTCACAGTGACTCCATTCATTCCCACAGAAGCGAGCATACCTTGAGTGTGTACACAGCTTGCTCCCTGCCTTAACCCTTTGCCTCTCGCTGTCAGCTGGACCATGCTGCCTCCATCAGAGCTTCTCAAACCGGCATTGAAAAGGCACAGCTGGGGTTTAGATGTGCGCTTTTTGCAGCTCCCAACTTTACCTTTCACTGCTGGATCTCTGACTGCCTTTTCCCGTTTCTCCCCCTGCCCTTTTGGTGCCATGAGTGAAATTGAAATTCAAAACTTGCTAATCCCCTCACTGTGAAGTGACATCGAGCAGCGTGCAGCAAACCTGCTCACCGCAGCATGGGCATACACCTGTACCCGTACGAAACGGTCTCTAGTTGTGTTTCTGTGCCTGTCATGGGGCACAAGGACAGAGCAGCAGTGCTGCCACTGCACAGGGCAGGCTCCCCAGCAGACTGGTGCCAGCGAGCTCCCCACCAGGGGTGCTGGGCAGCTGTGGGGTGCTGGGCACAAGGACACATGGGGATGGAGGTTGTGGGCAAGTGAGAAGGGGCTGGGGCAGTGCACGGGTCCGGGGGCAGCTCTGTAAGGCTGGGGCAGGAGCCAGAAGCAGTGGGACCTTGGCCTCAGGAAGGAGGTACGGCGCTGAACTGCTGCTTGCAGGAACTGTTTTTTTTCGTGACGACTATCAGTTGCAATTAAGAACCAAAATTAACGGCTGTACTAGTGAGAGGTTTGGGGGAGCAGATGAAAACAAAGTTTTATGTTAGGAAAATGAAGCCAGTGAAATGTTAATTGTCCATATTGGACAACACAACATTCTGGCTTGTTCAAATTTAAAGTAATTTATTTTTCTGTTTAAAATGTTTTAATGGTTATATCAAAGGATGATGAATGTAAGGAAAAGTGTGTTTTTATGTACTCCATAAGGAAACAGTGTTAACAGATCATTATTTCAGTTGCAAAAGCAGGCACCTGTAGGTGAAGAAAAATATATAAGTAGCAGAGGTTACTTGAATTCACTGGGAGGTTTTCCTGTGTAGTCAAACAAGATTTAGATCAAAACTGGCACGTCTCACTTGTCATGTTATATGCCCCACACAGGATAGTGTATTCTAAATGTTACCATATTGATCTCAGAAATGCAGAACAAATCAGCCAGACTACATGAAAATTTTAATTATCTCTTAAGCTCTCTGAGAGCGATTCCCAAAAATTCACCAATACTTTCATATCACCAGTCTGAACCGCAGAATAATCTCTGTAGGATAGGATGCGATGGAATGGAATGGAATGGAATGGAATGGAACGGAATGGAATGGAGTGGAATAGTTGAGTTGGAAGGGACCTATAAAAATCATCTACCAGTCCAACTGCCTGACCACGTTAGGGCTAACGGCCAGTTAAAGCACATTGATGAGGGCATTAGGAGATACTGCGCTCCGTACCTCTCTGGGTACTGCACTCTGCTACATAAAACACTTAGCAAGAGCGGGTTTTGTTGCACTGTCAGTACCAAAAACCGTCTCGTCCATGCACCCCCAGGCTCATGTCACGGAAGTCCAGCCCTAGCCTCTTCCCAAAACACCTAACGCGAGAGGCCCAGTCCAGGCATTTTCAGGAGCTGGTGTTCAAGCCAGAGGAGCAGCAGTGCACAGCCTGCAGCTGATCCAGCCGTTCTCAGCCCATCACAAAGAATTTGTGTGGCACGGGGCCGTGTCATGCTGGTGATGGCGAGTGCCACCCCCCTACTGGCCCCAGCCTGCCCCTCCTGGCAGGACTGCTGCTGTGCCAGGCCTCATGCGGCTCCTGACACCTCACCATGTCCTGCCTGCAATGGCAAAGAAGTGTGGAGGTCTGCCCCAAAACTGCCTTAGCACTGTTATGTTGTTTGGATGAGCGCTCCTTGCTTGTTTATCCGTGATAAATAATTACTCGGATTAATTTTGTGATTTAAAAACAGTTAGGTCCCATAAGGTTCAGGCCTAGTCTACATATATACAACCAACAGAAAATGCTTCTGTCAATCTCCTTATTAAAAATAGTTATTTTTATTTGGGTGTGATAATGTTTCATACTTCACAGTTTTTTCTTTGATTATTCCGTCACATCTCTATGTTTACTGACAACATATAATTGTTGCTCTTGAAATACTCAGGAATGAAAGCCTCTGAGTTTAAATGTGAAAATCCATCTCACATTTAGTCTGTAACTGTCCCTTCTAATCTGATCTCCCCATGTGTAACTCACTAGGCAAATGAAGGATTCAAAACATTTACAGTAACTTTATAGGTCAGCTTTAAAATTGCTGTATAACAAAAGGCCAATTAAAAGTAGATTTTCAGTACATTCAGAAAACAACTTCTCCATTTCTGTATACTGTCATAGCACATTTATAAGTTATGTTTGGAGTGTAACACATATCTTTACAGTAATTTTTAATGTAAAAATTATATTAAAAAATGCAACATTTGCCATTCCTGCATGTTACAAAGGACGAAGGCATGGTGTTAGGCATGCTCTAAAGCTTAAGAGAAAGAAGAGATGGGGAGTTAGAAGATTATGCCTATGGATCAAAGGACCGGTGACAGCATCTGGACAAAGGTACAGGGCCAACCTGGAGCTGAAAACCTGAGTTTTGCATTCAATGTCTCAGTGCTGTGAAAGCCCAGACAATAAGGGATAATATTTTAGGTGTGGAAGTTCTGTATCTAATTTATCTCCACACATAAATGCGAGCACTGAAACTTTTTATTTAAGGGGACCAGGCAGAGGAGCTGAAAAGTTCAGACATATAGCAAAAGGGAAAAATTGAATGTATAGTGTTTATAATATATTCTATTAAATATAGAGTATTTTTCTATTAGAGGTTGAACATGATATTATTGGGTATCTTGCAAATACTGTGCCAAAATAGCAGACTGCCAAAATAACAGACTGTAGCTCAGGTTTCTTCAGAAATTTTCTTCACCTCCGCATCCTGTTTTAGACTAGGGTGTACCTCTGCAGCCTGGAGGTGGGTAGTAAGACTGGGCATGGCTGAGGTAGCTGCTTCTGTCTGGTGTGAGAGAAAACACAGTAAAGCATTGTCCAGGGCTTTAGCACATTCTGGTGACAAGAACGGATTCCTGGAGTCCTCGTGGTTTGTACTCCTGTTTGCATGCTGTACGGGAGGCCGTGCTATGTCATCTTCAACACTGTTATTGTTGCTAGGTAGAGAAAGATTTAGCTGTAACTGCAGCTTCTTTTTGTTTTGTAGTTGTTCCTTAAGGTGCAGCTGGGCCTCTGACAACTCAACTCCTCTCTTTAATTTAGACCACTGGGCTATGTCTCTGTTCCTGAAGGCCTTCTCAGTTCGAGGTCTGGCAGCTACCACTTACCACATCCTAACTCTTGATCTGGATGAGATTAAGATGTACAACAGTCCCTTCTTTTCTCCCTTGCTCCTGTCTCTGGATTTCAGTGGAGGGGAGCCCTGGAGCAGAGCCCAGTGTGCAGCTGATCTTTAACTGATCCCTCACCTGCCTGGTCTGCAGACTGGGCTCCTGGGGTGGGCTCGTGCATGAGCATCTCTCCAGACACTCTGCAGGTGCCCTACACCAGCACGACTCCCTCAAAGCTATCTTTGGTGATATCGGTTAATACTTTGTGTTTCTTGTCATCATCCCTTCCTGTCCCCTCCAAAATTTGCGATCTTTTGCTTATACCCAAATATTCCCATTGTGTGTAAGTGGCTATACATAGAGATAGAAGCACGAAGTTCCCAGTGTGTAAAAATGAAGTTACCAAAGTTGATGCTCCTGTCTCTACCCTGTTTTGAACTTGTTTTGCCTTGTGTCTCAGATTCAACCACAATGAGGTGGTGAGATATGACGCTTGGTGTCTAAAAATGTTAATGAGACAGGTGGAGGTCTTTCAAGCATGTGCATGCAGCAGGGTGAAATGAGGTGTGAATGCGCCCAGAAATTTGGTCTGTTGTAGCTAGGAACTGACAAATTCAGTACGTAGTTACAAAAAAAGGAAATTATAATAAAATATTTTCCAAGAATTGAATTCTGTCTTATATTCACTTACCTAATTACTAAAAATTCTGTAGGAAGGGTTTCCAGGAAAGGATGGAAGTGTTTTATCTGTGTAAGGCGCTCTGAAGATGCGGTGTTAGGAGTGAACTCTGTGGCCTGTTCAGTCTATTTAGCAAGCTCTGAGATGTGTAAGTACATTATCTGCAAGGCTGGTAAAGAGCGCTTAGGGAGGATTTGTGGGTCTGTGGGAAGGACAAAGAAAAATGTTTTCTAATAAATTATTCACAATCTCACAATCCCTTTCGGGCAGATTGTTGCTCTGTTTGCCCCAATGCTTCATGCCTTTTCTCTCTGCATTCACATGCACATAGTTTCTCACCTCCAGAGAGCAGCAGAGATCTCAAGCAGGCTGCTGCAGCTAATGGTGGCAATTAATAACTTGTCATAATCCTGAGGATGAAAGGGAGGGCTCACCATCAGCAGTCAGGTCATGGCGCTTCTGTAAAGCAAATGAGGTGCAGGTGTTGTCCAGATTTAAGAGCTTTGCTAGACTGTCAGTACACTGCAGTGCCAAGCCATAGACAGACCATCGCCCTACAGGTACCTAACTTACTGTACTAGTTTTTATGCTCCAGGTGCACACGCATTATATAGCCCCCCTCTCCCCCCCGCTGTTCATTAGTGCTGAAGAGGAATCCTCAGAACATTTCAATAAATCATAACGCAGCACAGTTAATTCCAAACATGTAATTGCAGTTTGCCTATATATTTGCATATACAAGGCAGACCAATGAAGCTTTATTTTGCATTTGTAAACAGAAATGTGTTGGGAAGTGAATGTGTTATCTTTTTGTTTTAATTGAACACTGTAGATAAATAGCATCTTGGCTACCTAGTAGTGTTTTAGGTCCATGTGCTCTATTCAAGCTTGAGAAAATGAAACCTCATTATGCCTTCCGTTAAACAACAACCTACAGAATCACTTATTTCTAGACAGCTCAGTTGGCTTTTCCTTTTTCCATTCCTGTGGGTCAGTTCTGCTTGAAATGAACCAAGTTTACAAATCTCTACTGGTTTGTACACTCCTATTATGCATACTAGCTTATGCATTTGTAACTGTCACACGAGTCAGGGTGATACAGCATTCTCATCTGACCCTATTCATTTAAATGGGTGCGTCTTGTTGACATTGATTCATGTTATAAGTTATATCAATGCATTATAATCCTTTTGTGTCACCCCACTGGTTATTTCTACTAAAATGTTGTGAATAAATGCCGGCAATAATGGTCAGTGGGATTTGAAGTGGTTTTAAGGGATGTGGAGTCCATCTGAAGTCCTGGGTCAGTGCATTATGCTTGCTTTTTCTCTGAAAGACAATTAACATGCAAAGTATCCTATTCTTAGGCATTTGCATGGCAAAGCATCTACTGGCTTATTAATAATTTGGGGCTGTGCATTCCAAATGTATATTGCACTCAACTAACGGGATAAGTAAACATGATTATGCATGCATGTAGGTCTTTATCAAGGTGTGGTTGATAATGTTTTAAAGCAGAACTATTTCTCATGAAAATAGCTCCTCTTAATAGCCTCTGTCTCTTTATTGTGCTTCTTAGTGAAACATAAATCACTAATATGTTTTCAGCTGCAAACTACTCTCTTTTTCCATTGTATTCACAGATTTAGTGGCATTTCAAATAGATAAACACAAGCAACATCTATCAACACTACAAAAAGGGGGCCTTAATCAAAGCTCCAGGTCCCAGGTCTCAGCATCTCCATTTACCTTGAGATAAATCCATTGGTGTGACCACCACTGCACAGGGTGACAAATCACCCTAGTCAGCTGAGCAGTGCAAGGGCTTATTGGCCTTTCTTTAAGTGGTCTTACCCTTCAATGAAAAGGATGGTGCTTGTCAAGCAGGGCCAGATTAAAGTTAGACAAAAAGAAATGATCTGTTATTAGAAAACTCCGATTGAGAATCACAAAACAGGGAAGAAATATGAATAAGAATTTACAGTGAGGATGCTCCCTCCACCTTTCTCTTCCTCCCCCAAGCAGAAATTAACTTTAATTACTTTCCTAGCTTTGCACATTATGAATGTCAAGACAACAAGGCATTAACATTAAATAAATATGTGGCTGCAGGAATGTGCCTGTTGGAGTGCAGTAGAACCAGAGCCCATGGTGGAGCTGGGCTTGCTGAGCTGCTCCAGCCCAGCTGGAGCTTGTGGGCCCTGCAGAAGCGCATCCTTCACGTGCAGCAGGCTCACGGGCTACTCTCAGAGACGACTGCTGGGTGCCTGGCATGGAAAACCTCTGAAGAGATCCACACCCTCACCTGGTGGAGGGCATGGGTGTCTGGAAATGAAGAATTAGGGTTCAAAGGGAGGAGAGCAACAGATGTATGAGCAGAGTCTTAGCTTGGTTTGTCAAGTGTCTGTTTGTGCCAAGGGTGGGTTGGAAATTCTCTCGATGCTTCTGGGACAAAATTCTGACCTTGTTTACAGTGATACAGCTACAAAAGCATCAAATATCCTATCAGTTTTGGCCCTTAGCATTTTAGCTTGCATAATTCCTAAAGAGAAACTTCAAAAAAAAAAAAAAAAAAGAAAAAAAGTATATACAATAAAGAAGTATATACGGGTAAGCTAAAGCCCCTCAAATGTCACGAAACTATCTCAATTAATAATGGGCAAATTCTTCCCTCAAAGAGCACCCAAAACCTTTGCAGAAGAGTGCATTTAGCCTTTCATTTAGCCTTTGTTTCCTGGTGACCCACATCAATGTAAGTTTGTGTTTTAAAGTCACCAAAAGAGCTTTTAATAACAAAACGACCAGAGAGACAGCAACTTTAAAAAATAAAAATAAAAAAAATCAAACCAAGGATATGTGGAAAACTGAGCAAATATTTGCCCATCCAGTCAATCTGTTTGCTAAAGAAATTCACAGTGACAGCCCAGAGAGGCAGAGTGGAAAAAGATGGGCATGGTTCATATTTAAGTTTATTCACAGGGCCCATCTATATGACGTGGGTTGTTTTTTTGTTTGTTTCTTTTTGTTTTTCTAACATTGAGATTCATGCATTTAAAATGCACTTGATTTCTTGTTACTTGATAGACCAGTATAGAAAGATTAATTTTCTGTAATCATTTGATTTGATAAATATCTACACAGCCCAGCATAAGTTTATTTTCTATTTACCCAGATCCTGAAATTAGTTGCTAAGGATACTCAAGGGAAACACTTCAGTAATTATAAATATGTCCTAACAACAGACATTTAAATTTGTAATAATGTAAAATGGTTATATTTCACATCCAAACATAAACTTACACTGGTAGGGACACACAAAGGAAATGTGTACAGCTTTTTTATACATAGTCTTGTGCATAAATAGACATGACATTGCGGGCAAAAATTTCAATAGCAGATGTGTTTCATTATTTTACTTTTTGAAGGTAAGACAGTGAGATAGGGAGGAACGAAGGGACTTGCACAAGATCATAGCAGAAGTGAGTAGCAGGGGTAGAGAGAGATCAAGGTTTCCCAACTCCATAAGTGGCGAGAGCAACTGCACCACTCCAATTTATGAAGTAATGCAAAATTGATGTTTGTATTGGTACCTTAAGAGCTGTATTCAAAGCCCAGTGAAGCCATGGGGAATGATAGACTTGGTTCATGATTACTTTATGGCAGAATTGCTTGTCTTCACATTCATCAGCAAGGCAGGCGTGTACCACAGGAGCAAAGAGCGGGTCACTGCCCCCAAAGGCGCTCGCAGAGGACGCAGCTCCAAAAGGTGGAAGAAGTGGGGGTTTGCTCCCCCACTTTAGTTAAGGGTACATAAAAATTATTTGGTAAAATGTCTAATATACATAGGCAAAGCCTTAAACTGCCACAGTGACTGCACAGTAATTTAATATAAATTGATTAAGAATGTTTTTACTGACGCTTAAAGACTAGTCGTAGCATGGGAAATGATGTTTTGTTATCAGCTGTTACTAAATATACAGTATTTGCTGGAATAAATCCAGGTGAAAGCTTTAAGACACAGTATTTAAATGGAGTGCAGCTGCTGTTTCTGCACTTTGGGTTGAATACAATTACCAATCACCTGAAACTCATTGCAGAAATGGGCATAACTTCTTGCACTGACTGAAATGTTCCATGCAGCAGTGCTGTTACTGATAGGTCTCAGTCACCCCGATGTTGGATTGTGTATATCATCGCAGTTCTCCTTTCTGAACAACAACTAGCTGTTATGGACAGCTTGTAGAATAATGTGTGCTAGCTCCCAGGTGAGTCTCTAATTAAGTCTTTGGGGTTTGTCTCCATGGTGTGGGAAGAAATCTCCAACAGCTCAGGAACTGTAGGACTGAACCTCTGTCATCAAATCATAGACTCATAGAACAGCTTGGGTTGGAAGGGACCTTAAAGACCATCTAGTTCCAACCCCTGGCCATGGGCAGGGAATCACAGCCCTCATCTCCAACATTGGGCTGTGGCCAGGAGAGTGGGGAGCCTGCACACTCCTGGCCCTGCAGCACCTAGGGGTGCCCACATCTCTCCTTCCCCAGGTGGGTGCCGGCTGTGCCACCTGGCTGACTTGTGCTGCTCCCCAAAGGAGCAAGGTCTGGCAGCACAGCTGCTCTTGCAATGCTGAGCTCATTCACATGGGGCAGGTTGAGATTTGGATCCACCTAAGCATTGGGAAGAGGAACTCTCTTTGAAAATGTGTGCTTACCCCTCTGCCTTTGGGTGTTGTGGGGTGAGTCAGTAAGTGCTGCAGTGAAGTGGTTTGGGAACAGCTGGCAAAACCGAGGGAAAGCATGAGAAGGGCTTAAATCATTAACTACAAAAAGTGAGACTAGCAAGACACAGACCACATAGATATACTTAGCTTTCTTGTGACTGTCAGCCTGTCCTTTGTTCAAGCTGTGGTGCTCACCCAAGAGGGGTAAGTCCAGCTCGTGCAGTAGCTGGTTGCACTGCCAGGGGGTGTCCACTGTAAGCACTCGTGCCCCTGCCAAGCTGGCAGCCATTTCAGAAGTGAACAGGTTGTGTTGTCCCTCACTGGGCTCTGGGAGAAGAGCAGAGCTGTGCCTGCCTGTAAAAGAAAAACCAGTTGCCTTCACCAGTGTAAACAGAGGAGAATCCTCACCTTCTGTATTCGTGTGAAAATAAATCTTGTTGCCTTGTGGCATGATGAGAACCAACATCTCATTTGAATCAGAGATACTGAAATAAAGATCTCTCCAATTTCTATCTCCCAGTTTGTAAGAAAATTCTTGATCTGCACATAAGTAACCCCCAGACTAGCATAACCTGCCAGATCATTATGTTATTTTCTATTATGAAAATGGGATGAATATTATTCAAATGTAACTATAAGTATTTATGCTGATAGAAAAACCACTGTTGTTGTTGTTATTTTTATTATTATGCTTTAGAAGAGATGCCAGACAATTGCAATATTCAATAGGTCACTAGAGGTAAAGAGGGGAATTTTTTTGGAGTTGTCATTTGACTACATACAAACTCCCAGTGAAACTATAAGGATTTGCTCCAATCTGAAAAGTCACTATTTCTCTTTTAAATAAGAGAACATATTCTTTTTTAAATCTTTAAAGATCACCTGTTCTGCAATGCCTGCGAAGCATTGCTGTTTCATACCAGTTTGCCAAGCGAAGAGTCCAGCTCTCCATTTCTCTGCTGAACTCCTTCCACCTCAGCTCACACCCTCCCTTTTCAGCCCAGGCACCCTGAGCCCTGCAACACGGGCTGCTTGTGTTTGCCTATCCAGCAAGATATCCCTGGTAGCAAAAGTGGAGTTTGGAGGTGCTGATGAAAAACAAATAATAATTGTGAATGTTGCATCCTGAAGTGCTCTTCCTGAACTGAGCGTGAAGAGGGTGAGATTTCTGCAGACAGAATCTCAACACAAAACATAGACACTTGAAAAATGCCTCTGCCATGAAACAGCCCAATGTTTCTGAACCACTGAAACAAGTATTGCCTCAAAAACAGAGCCTTGAAAACTCAGAATGCTGACGGAAGGGAGTAAGTCAGATTTTGTAACTTAATGGGTACAATAAATGCTCATTCTTCATATAAATCCCAAAGAAGGCCGGTTTCTCTAAATGTTGACTCTTCAGTTTCACCCAGTTGCTTTAAGATGGAATGAAGAATTTTTAGCACTTAGAGTAACAAAATTTAGACAATTTAGTTTAAGTGATTATAAGAAAAACTTAGTAGCATAGCATTTGATTCAAATCCGTAGTTTTATACAGGTACATGCCTTTCAGTTGTATAGTTTTGCACTGTTCAAGTAAGACAAAAGTAAGCAAAAGCACACTGACCAACCCCTGAGGGCTTGGAAATTCCCTCTGGCAAAATACTGGGCAAAAAAAAGACCAGGATGCGAGGTGGTTTGAGGTAAGAAGATCTTCGATATATATGTTCTGTGGAATTCAAGGGATACAACAGCCCAGCAACCAACCTCGTGGGAGAGAAAGAGAGAAGAGGGGTGAGATTTTGTGGAGAATCCTGGAAGACATGCAGGGGTGTAAAGCAGTGTAGAGCAGCGCCATACTCTGCTGGGTAAATTACTCCTGCAGCGATAAGTGCCTATTCTTCTGAGTTGGTGGTATTTTTGCAAAAGGAGAATGATCAGAGAGGTTGTCAACAAATGATCGAGTCCTGAATTTCTTACTCTTACGATTTCTTTACTACAGTATCGCCCGAGACATGTTAACGACTGCTGTATGTTCTGCCTAGCTGAGTCACTGCTTTTCCGTGCAGATCTTTGCAATGCAAGCAATAGAAACTTCGGGGAATCAATATCTTTTAACCCAGCTATCAAAAGTGTTGAAGATATTTAGGTCATTAAATAGCAGCGGACACAAGTAAAAGCCTGTATCTCACATCATTAGCAGTAAAGGTGCTCTTTAGTTTTATTTGCTAAATCACACAACATATATAAACTGCACGGGAGATTACAGAGATGTGGAAAATTGTGATTCAGCAAAAATCCAGGGAGGAGACAAAGAATGGCCTAATTTCAGTTATCTCACTGCTCACTGCAAACTTATTTCATTGAAGGTTACTTTTATATGCCAAATGAACATCCAATTTGGGTACAGATTGCACTCTATCTTTACTCTAAAACCACACCATCAACAGTCTACTTCCACAGACAAAAGGTGTGGTACAGCAGCGTTTTGAAGTATTCTTACTAAACTTTAAAGCAAGATGCACATAAGCTTTTGGTGAATCTGCTTCTGCAGTTATTGTATGCGTTCATCTTTTCCCTCACAATACGGTGGTAGGTGGGGGGATTGATTTTATTTATTCCTTTTAGGATTATTCGTGTGCCTACAGCTGAGACACAAACATCTGAATACTTCAGCTACTCTCTGTGTTGGCGCCCCATTAAATCCAGAGCCCTTCTGTACGTCGCTTTTCCAAACCTTGCTAATGCTCCTTCAATTCTAATTGTGAAAGCAATGACACAGTGCAATGTTTTTGCCACAGTTTTATATTTACGCTTACGAGGTAAACGCTTCAGCCCTTATGGTTATCGCCAGTGGCAGAATTGCATTAGTGTCAGGGAGAAACAGGCAGTGCTGACCAGAAAAATGTAAATACATCCAGCTGAAGCACAGCTCTGCACTCTAGTAGCTGTGTGTTTGGTGCATTAACACAACACAGTTTTATCTCTGTGACAACAGTTAATTCCCCACTGCCCTAGGATTTTTTTTTTTGTACCAACCAACTCAGAATTTATGAGTTCTAATAATCCTGTTCTGAGGCTAAACAAATAAATACAGCTGCCAGACATTGAAGAACATGACAGAACTTATAGCATAGTACTAGCAGTTGGTGCCTGCCATGCTGGAATAAGAGAGATGATAGTGATAACACAGAAATGCATACAGCAAAAGTTGCATGGTGGCTCCTGACAGTGGAAACATCCTTACTTAGAGATTCCACGTTGTGTGAAAACACTGGAAACATTGGATGTTGCAATGAGTGTTGGTAGTCAGCAAAGAAAGCCATCATGAGTTATAACGACAGCACATGGAAAAAGCAAATAGCATGAGACTGGGTATGGAAGTTTCAGACCTGAGTCTGTGGGGCTCCATTCTGCCCTGCCGTGGTGTCACCAAGGCACCGCCTGGCTGCTCTTGTCCTCACAACGTGGCATCACTGCCACATGCAGGGCAACAGCCCAGCTGCTGATGGAGGCAGCTAGGAGCCCTGGCTGTGATCAGTACCTTTTGTCACTGCTCACCACTTGTGAGACCAGAGGTCCCCAAAGACAGCGGTTATTGGTGCAGGTGATGATCCATCCTTTCATCAGCAAACCCAACAGCAAGATAAGCAGCTGATTTTTAAGTGTCAGAGTTTGGAATTGGGCTTAGTAAAAGCGTTCTTATAAAGGGAAGAAAGGTTTCTAAACATTTGGTCTTAATTTGACTTTGAAAATAGGTACATAACCAAAAAAAAAAAAGTGGTGAGACTGTAGAAATGTGGCAAGTTATAACCTATATATATATATAAAAAAATCTTGATTCTTTACAGATACCCACATGTATATACTATATTATTTATATTGTATGTTAATCTTTCATTCGGAGACAGTAAAGTACAGCACAATATCACTGAGTGCTTCTTATCTGAGAATCGCAAGTAGTAGCGAACCAGCTCCCTTTGTGCTCTCACGTTACTGCCTGCAGAGTTAATTAAAACTGGCTGATAAAACTCTTAACACCACTTCTACCCGAGTTGTCCCTAATATCATCACAGTTATTAGAACACCTCGTCATTGCCACGTTCCTCTCAACCGAGCCTTTGTTTCCTCTGAATTTCACTGTGCAGACAGCAATGTGCTCCCTGCATTTAGGCCTGTAAAACAAGAGTGCCAGCAGTGCTTGGTTTTGACACAGATAGCACTTCAGTGACAGTGTGCTGAGTATTAATCTCATGTTTTTATGGTCACTTGACGTCTTCCCCTTTTCCATCGGTCTTAATTTTGTCACCAAATGCACACAAGTGTCAACGTCCTCCTCCCATACGGTGGGGTCTGGCTTGGCACCCGATGGAGCAGACGAGGGCCAGCAGTTGCCCGTCACGCTGACACCTGAATGTGCTACTAAGAAACTTCTCACTCAAAACACCTCTTGTAACTGAGAGGGAGAAGGAAAATGGCCAGGCCAGAAGTTGTTTTATAGTCTAAAAATACTTGCCTTTGCCAAAAAAATAGAGAATTCTTCAAACTTGGATTTCTTGGCTAGTCTCATTCTGCGTGGTGTGCCTCTGCATTCCAGCTCCGTTCTCAGAGTGACCTCCAGGAGAGAGCAGGATGTGCATTAGGAAAGGGAGGAGATGTGATAGTCTGGAAACTCGGAGTACAAGATCCAATCTCTCTCCATGGATGGCAAGAGCATGTCAGACATAATGGAATATTAAGAGAAGGAACCTATCGCAGGCTCAGGGGACTTCAGTAAGATAGCACTAAAAACTTTGCTGCTATTAAATCTGGAGAAGCTGTAGATAATTTTGCTTTAGAGGAGCGTGGCTGCTGGTGTGGTTAAAAATGCTATCGAAAAATCCACTCAGGAGGAATCCCTCAATAAAACAGAAACAATTGGGGCTACATTGGAAGTTCCTGCTAAGGAAAACATCATTTGGCAGAGAAGATTGGAGAGGCTGGAGAGTGACAGGAGCAGTGGAGTTTTAGGACTGCAAACTGGTGCTGAGGGAAATGGTGGAAACACTATTGAGACTTTATTAACTGCTACATTGGGGATCAGAAATAACACTCCCCACAGACAGAGAAAAAGCCTTTCACAGGCCAGTGAAACATTCTGCATTAGCTGATATGCTAGAGAGAGGGAGTAAACCATTCTTTTTCTCTGAAATCCCTCAGATTGGAGTAGCAAAGCAGGAAACCAGCAAGAAAAGGAGATTTCTTGCCAGCAAGCGTTTTCATACAGGAGATTTTCTCCTCAAGGAAAATTATGACATATGCAAGTGGCAGAGAAACTGAGAATTGGGTCACACATTGAATTCTTAAAAGCCTGTGAGTGCTTTTTTTTTTTTTTTTTTTTTTTTTTTTTTTAAGCCATGGCTGCACCTGTAAGTGGTCTGGGGACTGTCCCTGTAAGCATTATAGTGCTACAGGTATCAGTTAGGTACCCAGAAATTCATAAAGGTTGGCCCTCTGGTTAGGTTGTCCTTACTTCTTTTGAGATTGAAGTATCCTGAATCTTTTGAGAGCTGTAGGTACCTCCTAGAGGTCTCCTTCCATATTTCATCTACTGAAGATTCCCATTTCTTATGCACTGGAAGAGCTGCATACCTAGCTACTGCTTGACTACACAGGAATTGGTAGAAGCTTTAAATTTTTAGGTTCATTCAATCTTTACACGCTGTAATATTCTGACTATGGGCAGGGGAAAAACCTTTCTGCTATACCAAAAATAAAGACTAAAGCACAAGAAAAGGTTTATGTACATAGCTCAAAAAATGAAATGGAAAAAAAGAAGGCAGAAAGTAAATGACAACAACTAAAATGTCATTTCCTCTTTGAAGAAAAGAATGGACTTGTACCAGAGTCTAAGAGCATAAAGCACGTGTTGTATACGTTATACACTGCTTGGACTTGGTCCTCTTTCACAGGAAAACAGGAGTTTTCCTGTGCAACTGTCATTGCTGAAATTTGTATGATTCAGTTCCTGCTGGAGTGATAGTTAGAGAGGTGAGCAGAGGTTCAAATAATTACATAGCTTGAATATTATCAGCAAAAGAAATACTTTGCCAAGTTCCCAGTATAAATTATTAGTGTCCTGTTACTATTTACAAGAGCATAGTGTAACATGTGCAAAGCTACATTGCTTTCAAGAGCACTTTTGCTATTACATGCACAACAGCAGGTGAAAATCAGGTTTTCTCCCTCAGCTGCATTGTGTGCTTGGGATCATCTCTTAGGTTTGCTCTGTTGCCTGGTGTATGTCAGGAAGAAGAACCAGGGATTTGCTCTTTCAAAGGTATTTTCTTTGAATTTGAGTGAGAATGGTCTTCCATTACTTAACACAGAAGGCAGAGGCAAGGAGAGCTGGGTTTTTATCAAAAACGTCCTGCAAAGCAAATACGCCCCTTTTCCACTCCAGCTGTGAGATCCATAATATCAAGTACAAGCAGGGGACCCCGTAACAGATATCACAAGACAGCATTTGAAGACTTTCGTTTCTTGAAAAAAAACCCTACTTTTGTACAGAAACATTAACAAAAAAGGGCAATCTTAACAAAAAGTGCTTTAATGAATTGCATATAGACCATAAGTGACTACAGGAAAACTGATGGTGTGAACAAGGTACATAAAAACCCTGTGTGCATACACTGTTTATAAATCAAGCTCTCACCCACCACACTTGGAATAGACATCCAAAGGAACATACCAAATTACATAAAAGGTCAGTGAATGTAAAATACTGTACAGACTGTTATGGGATCATTTTTAATCTTTTCCATCACTTAAAAACTTGCAGGGAGGGGTAAATTATATTAAATGAATTGAAGAAGCTAATGAGAATTTCTGGATTCTAATGCCAAAATCAGGAGACACTTTTTTTGTTCTGAATATCTGTTGCTTGCTGGAATTTCTTTCCACTTATTGAAGACATTTGGGAGAATTCATTTTCTGCTTAATTTCTTTTACGCACTACTGGCTTTTAAAAAAGAAAAAAAAAAAAAAGAAACAAAATTTGAAAGTATTTATAACATTATTAAAATAGTTTGAACTCCTCATTCAATTGTTGCAGAATTCATTTGAGATGGCATTAACACCAATTTACAGAGAGGGAAGCAAGGTTATGGTCACAGGTTCCGTGTTAAACCTACGTCCTGCTCACTCCAGGTAACAGTTGAGGCAGGCAATTTTCAAAGCAATCAAAAACTGCATGAAGATATCTGGTTCGGGCTTAATATTTTCATTTTTAAGTCTTTGAAGCTGCACCTCTAACTCTGTGTTTAGACACAAAAAAGCATGGGTTTATTTCCAGCACCACCGCGTACTTGGTGTGCAATTCTTCTTCCCACAGGGGGTAAAGGAGGCTTCCTCCCTCTTTTGCTCTGTTTTTTTCTTTCTCTTTGGCTTCTGACTTGTCATCACTACAAAGTAAAAAATCTCATTTTGAGCACATGGACCCCTGGTAAAATTCTGGGGGACTGGGAGGTTTGTAGTTTTTATGTGAGGATTCAGATAGATAAACTTAGCTTTAAATTAACATAGAGCTTCTTGAAGGTCATCTTGGTTTAATCAGAAATTTACTCTGTGTTAGCTAATTCAAGCCTGTTGGGCAGTGAACCCACACCAATTCTGTTTCTGAAGCCTCAGGTGAATCTTTTGCTTGAGTGTTTTACCTATGTATGTTCTAGGAGTGAAAATAAAAAATTTCTCATTCATGCCAACACATCCTATTTTTTGTGAACTAACTAGAGGCCACTTTTTCTTTGTTGGGAGCATCTAGATGTAACATTTCTTGGCTATTCTGTCACTTTATGATCACTGGAATAAAAAATGCTGTAAGAATTGTATAATCAGAAATGTACAGTTACAGTCTGATGTATTGGCCCTAATGTTGTGACAAGATGAAAGATGTTAATTACACAGTAAAAAAATTTATTTTAAAAGGTAACCCCTTCTGCTCGAAGCCTGGGTAATCCAAGCCAGACTCATTCAGCATTCTCACTGCGTGAGGCTGCATACAGCAAAATCAAGACGTTAATGTGAACTTTGTGACTTACATCCATCTTTTCACTGCATTTCTCCATTTTAGCAATCTGCTAAATGTCTGCTATTTATCTTGCGTTTTATTATTTTCAAAATTAACTTAAAATGAGCTCAAAATGAAACTTGAGTGTGGTTGTCGGGCTGCATGGCATGACTAATGCAGCCAGGGTGCACTCAGATTAGCTCCCCGAATTCCTCCCCAAAGGCTTCCGTCTTCCCTCTCCCCTGCCAATATCAGCTCACCCATGCAGACTGCTGCACCAAGTTACCCCAGGCACTCCTGCAGCAGCAGGGAGTGTTCAGGACAAGATTGACTTGCTAAGCAGTCACTCTTGAACATGACCAAGAACAGTTTTCTTTGGACCTTCCCCAAGAAATTGAATTACTTGTTCAAACAATTTTATTGACATGCGTATTTCTTTTGTATGTGTGTTTCCCTATGGCGCCTTGTGGGTGTGTTTATATATGTATGCATATACGGAGGTGTATTTGTCTGTATGTGTGTCACATATTTTGCACTTACTGCTACCAGCTTTTAGTATTTTTTCTCTGGGAACATGCTGTGATAGCTTCAGTATTTCAAAGAGCATGCAATCCAAAATCTGTCAGTAGGAAATATTTCTTTAAGGAAGAAAATGTGTTTTTTTGTTAACTTTCTCAATCTCTCATCCATTCAACTCTGTGCTGAATATATGTGCTGTTGCAGGGCTTGGGGTGGGACTCCAATGACTTCTGTTTATTTCACCATTTTGTAAACACTGCTTAACAAGAGTGATGTTGAAGCTGTAAACTTGAATCTGTATGTGAGGTTCCACTCTGAAACTGGAGTTTTAAAAGTTTCAGTTCACACTCCCAATTCATACCCATCCCTAATGAGTCACTGTTCACCTTGCAAGGAAACAACACGTATTGTCTTGACATATTAGTTTTAAGTGATTTTGCATGCCTACAGGAAGACATTTAGGGAGAAGAATCCAGGCAATTTCTATAACATCAAAGCCTTGTTGGGGTTTCCAGGTGACTGAATTCAGATTTATTGTTGGTGAACTTGGTTCCTACTGATCTATTTAATCCTGCATTAGCATCTCTATAGAATGCTTAACTCTTACAGTGTGCTTTCCAAACATACACTAATTTGGTCTCACACCATCTCTCAAACAGGAAGCCTGATAATGAGGTGTAGGATCTTTCTTTTTTCTTTTTAACTGTACTGTTATTAATGCCTGAACTGTTCTGAGGTTATAAAACAAAAGGAGACAAAGCACATCAGTTTACTGGGAGCGAGAAATGCATTAAGGTTCTGCATCTTCTGGGATCCAGCTGTTATTGTTGCCTGCATCGACAGTCCCAGCTTCCTCAAAAGCCATTTGTGTGCCACGGTCACTAACAAACTGCAGCATACTTCTCTGGTTCTTCTTGCCAGCTCTGTTGTTACTTTTCCTTGAACCAAATTTTTATACATTGCATAAAACCCTTGATAATCTTCATTCTCCACAGTTTACCAAATAGTTTCTACTGTGAACTTACACCTGTGCTTTGCTGAAGTTCAGGTACATGGAATATATACGTATTTTATGTCTGAAACAGTGATAACCAGTGGTTATAGTGGTAACTATCTTTTTGGTCTGCCCTAATCTTTTTAGTAATCTCAAGGTGTAGTTTTTCCACCTTGTCTTTAGTTTCCTTCCTGTTTAAAACTTTGAATACCATTAAGATCTTACTCTGAATCCAGTAGCAGTGTGGATCTCTGTTTTCTGACCCTGTACAAGAGCAGTAAGTACTATACAGTGATCTGTGCCATACTAACTAATCACCCCTCTGGCATTCTGAGCAAATGCAGGTTAATGGAGAATCTTTTAATATTTCTATTAATTAAGTATATTATCTTAATAACTCTATTGTCAATTTTTCATTGCTAGGTAATGACTAGAGCTGGTTTAGCTATTAATAACTACTAACGTGTTTAAAAGAAAGTAGCATTTTTTGTTTGTGAATTGCCTGCTTATGAAGTCCTATTTCTACAAACATATTTGCTATGTGAGATTCATTTACGGATGTTCTGTGCAGACATGACTGAGCAGAGGCGTATTTGTCAGAGGGTGTCACTTTATGGTTTGGACAGGAGCGTTCACGCAGGTTATAGAAAAACAGCTGTTGTAGTTCTTTGAGTGTAAGCATTTGTATTTGAGGTAGAATTTTCATTCTAGGCATTTCATTAAATATGACACGTGTATATGTGGAAATGAGTACACAGTTGGTGTGTTAGTATTTTAGGTAGTCACTATGACCTATGTGTTTGCTTAAATCCATATCATGAAGTGAAGAGGAGGATCTCTGGGCAGGCTTTAGATAAAAGCACAACAGAGGAAAGGCAAAAGACAGAGTAATTCAATCAGTGACGGTAATTCTTATTCTAATAAAGTTTCCTGTTTGGAATTGAAAGAAAGAACTCCTGGTACAATTGTACATGTGTTACGGTGCCACCCACCATAATGAGGTGGAACACAGAAATGCAGCCAATTCAATAGGACTTTCAGTTTGATGAGCCCATAGAAAGATCTGAACATAAGGATTGTTTCACAGAACCTGAGCAGCAATGAAGCTGAAAATATTGATTCATAAATTTCCTAGGAAGAAGAGAAAAACTATGTAATCATTCCTGAAAAGTTGATGAACATTTCCATCCCAGAATACAATAGTCTAATGGGTATGTTTGTACCAAAAGGCAAAGAGACTCGGAAGGCTTTTAATGTAACACCATAGGAATAGGCAGGGAAGAATGCCATTAAGGAAAAATTAATATGAGAATTTTAAATTAGGAATTCTAGGAAAAATTGTTGTGCCTGGTTTATCTCTGAAACACCCAGCGCAGTTCTCAGCCTGTCCAGGCAAGTGAGAAGTTGCCCAGGAGTGTGCTGAAAGAGGAGTTCATTCCTAGGGTAGAAGGAAGGCTAAGTTAAAAATGTCTTTTTTCATCATTGCATTTCTCAGTCAGAAAGGACGAGGTAGACAAGGCAAACCAAAACAAACGAGGCTGGCTGAAGTTTGAGGCAGTTGTGATGCAAATTGAGAACACAGACTTGGTACTGCTGCAGTACTGGGGTGCCCTGACTGGGGATCAGAACAATGCGGTACAAAGACCCAGCACCCTGGGCACCTGGAGGGAATGCACAGGATGTGCCCAGCTCCTGTCACCTTTCTAGGGCAGTGAGAGTGTAAATCCAGCACATCCCTGCCAAGTCAAACTTGTGCAAGCCCCTGTCCTGAGCAAGTGCAGTGAAGCTGGTGTCCATGATGCTTTAGCCTCATGGGATGTCAGTCATTTTCCTCTTGCACAAAACCACTTTTCCTGGCACCCCAAGGGGCCTGCTGGAGCTACTGCTACTGGAAATCACAAACAAATGCTAGGAAATGTGGTAGGGCAGTGGGTGAAGTGTAAAGGCAATAAAATAGGTAAGAATCACAGCACTTTCACATTTAAAATTGATTCAAATATAGAAGTGGGTATGATTTATAAACTTGAAGAAGGTTAGACTTAATCTCTAGCTAGACATTTTCATTGCCTGAATAAACTTTGATCTCATACTAGTTACAGAGGCAGGAATTTGGCATTAATAGAGATACTTTAGTCAGTTTTCTTAACTTAACCACCCATGGTGGCATAGGGCCTTTCACAATGAATGGAGGATGTGTGGATGGAAGGCATCCGCCTAACAGAAATGACTTAGATGCTTAGGACAACTTATGAGCTAAGGGACAAGTTGTGCTGGCAATTAAGGTAGGCACAGATGGGAATAAACGAGTATTTGTATTTGCTTTACACAGCTTTATAGACATACCAGCAGGGGTTGTTGTATTTTTATAAAAATATTGTGCATCTACATTTTGGATGAGTTTTCCCACAAAACTATATCGAAGAATCTTTTCTTATCTGCAACTACCTTGGAGAGCCAAGTAATGTAAGTGACTTTAAAAAAAGCCAATTAAATGTATGATTGAATGTCAGCCTTTCTGATTGCAGCCTTCATTACGAAACTGAAAATGTGAGATATTTTTTCTACCTAATATTGAACACAGTTAATTAAAAAGGTAAAGATTACATTTTGCTTCAGTTAATTTGAAATAAAGAACCTCCATTTAAACAATAAATTTCAGATTTTAGTTATAGCAATTAATAGACCAAACTGTGTACCTAAGGTTTTGTTATATTGATTCTAAAATAATTAGATTAGCAAACACATTGCAAATATATTATCTAAAACAAATAACGTTATCAGAGTGCTTTTGTTATATAGCACAGCAATAAAGCAATCTCATAAAATTAAGAGTCATACAGCATATATTACATTCTTGCACCAAATGACAAAAGCCAGCATGATGACCATGCGGACAGTTTTATGCTTGTGGACTGTTTTGGCCTGGAGTTTGTAAAAGTTAAGCAATGCCCGTTTTGTTTCATAGGTAATTGAAGTCACGCCTGGGTACCCTGTCTCTGTGCTGCCCCAGTAACCTTTTTTTCTGCTGTGTGTCCCAGCCCCTGTGCCGCCCCACGCTCGCATTGTGCCGCGCAGAGCCCCTGGTAAGGAACATTTTGACAGTAGCCCCTACCCAGTGATTTTAAAAGCCTTAAGGCTGTTCGAGAGGCCTTTTAAAAAGCATGACATTCAATCAAAGTTCAGTGAGGAAAGTTTTAATGAATAAACTTGGTAAATTAGAGAGCACTGCAGCAGAGTGATTAACTCTCATTTGTGCATTAGTGTTAAAATTAATTAAAATGTTTAAGCCGTAGGAGGCAGGTTACCTCCTCAAGACCTGGCTTTGCCCTCAGAGTCAGCCTGGATCCAGCAGCGATTCATCTTGCCCAAGATGAGAGGAGGGGTAAAAGAAAAGAACAGCCAGGACAAATGTGTTTTCAATGGCGCTTAGCTGCAGGAAGGCCACTGAGACCTCAGTGCGGCGTTACTGGAGTGTGACATAATAATACAGTAGGTACGTTGGTGGGTAGAGCCTCTGGAAAGCCAGCGACCCTCCTTTCACACGGATTTCATTTTGACTTGACATGACAGAGCTAATTTCATTACCAGGAGGCACGCTGGATTGTGCTGCAGCGTAGAACAGGCTGCTGGAAATTAGCTCTGTTTTTCTGGTTTGCTTCCACTGCTGCTAGTGAACACCACTTTCTTTACCCAGTGCCACGAAGTACATGATATAGCAGAATAATTTTATACTCATGGCTGTTGCCACCTTTATTAACAGTCTTTCGCTGCATCGATTAATTACATGAGAAGTTAATTAAAGTATCTGATATACTAGGGAATAAACGTGTATTTTAGTACTTGGATAGCAATACATATGAGCAACCAATTTTGTGAGAACTCATAATATTAAATTCCTATAAACTTATTTTCTTTTAAAAATCATTTTAGCTTAGTTTCTTTCAAGATCCAGGAGCATGTATTTCTTCCTATCCAGACCCATTATGATGTGGCTGTTTAACAAATCTGTGCTGGTTTGGAATTATAAATGACAGCCTATTTTATAAAGGGAAAAGTCTTCTTTGACAGCAGAACAATATCATATGAGTAACAAATGGAAAAATGTGTCATACAGCTGAACAGTTGTTTTCAGATGTTCACCAAGGGCCAGTTATTAATTTTACATTGGTCAGAATTAAGGATTTTGGAGAAATTCATCTGAAACTGAAAGTATGAAAAATTTCTGCTCAATGAAAATTACCATTATTCGCTGTAGATCTATATTCATAACTTTAAAACCTGGCAGTCCTTCCTATTTTTTTTTCTCTATAGATTTCTTGTCAACAAGGGTGTCAGAGGTCAGTGTCAGAATGCCCCTCTGGCACCCATTAACTATAACCAGGAAACTTGTTCACTATTGATCTACAATGTCTAAATATCTATTATGTTGGATATAAAAGGTGGTTTCACATCTTTCTAAAACAGATAATTCATAAAGGCCAAAGGGTCAGGCCCGGTGATATATTATTGCTTCACTGTACCGGTGACGATGGGCACAGGAGGGAAGAGGCCGGGCCGAGTGTCACCGAGTTCGGGTGGACGAGCGCTGCATGCCTCCTGCCCACGCCACCCCAAAATGCTCCTGCCTTTGAGCACTGCCTGCCTCTGCCAGTGCTTGGGCTTTGGCTCTCTGTGCTGGAAAGGAAGACAGATCTGAAATTTGAAAAGGAGTCAGCTCTGCCCTCAGCTATTAGTTGGGCCACCCTTCGGCTCGCTGTCTGCAGAGCGCTTTGTGCCATGATGGTCACACAGCCGGGGCTCTGTGTGCGGTGCAATCCGATTATTGCAGGAATTGTGCACAAAAGGGCAGAGCCCCCATGGGTGTAAGTTGTCACAGCTCCGTTGACTTCAGTGGAGCGATGACACTTGATGTACGCGGAGGATCTGCCCCAGAATACCTGTCAGACTGTGGCCACAGTTCCAAAATCATGTGTTTTCTGAACAGACACTTGTGTAATATCATATGAGTGATTTTGTTTGCTCATATCAACCCATCAAATTTATTGAGGCTCTTTTAATCTCCTCATAACTTAACTGTTGAGATTCCTCTGCTCTGCTTAATACTGAAATGCAGGGCAGAAGCAGCTGAGGATTTCTTTGTTCTGATATTCCTACAGCAGGGCACAGGAACGCCGTAAGGATGGAGGACTCGACCCAGGGCTGAGTTCTCCCCCAGTCCTGCAAATACAGCCTTTGAGACTATGTGGCATTCCCTGGGAGGCACCTATTACTTCTGCAAGATGAGACCCATAACAGGCAAACCCCCTCTGAAAGGCAGCTGGCACTGTACTCTTTAATGGAGCTTATGGCCTTCTAGCAAGCCCCCAGAATGGTTCATATTCTTCCAGGCTGCATTTTTGAAGAAAGTAAATTGAGATGAATCATGCTAAGATGAGATAGTTAAAATGTCAGGCTCCATAAGTTTCAATGCATCCTTATAGCTCTCAACACTAAAATGCAACTGAACATTGGAATAAGGGAAACAAAAGAGAATCAGATAACTAGTTCTTATAGAGGGGAAAAAAAAAGTCATTTCTGTCTGCGCTGCTACACCATGGAAATCCACATAGTACAGTTTTAGAGCTGTACCTTAAAAAAAACAATTGCAGTTTCTTTTTATCACTGGTCTTGGTTACACATCGCTGCCTACTCTATGACACACTAGAATTGCAGAGTTTCTGAGGCAAACAATACACCACCAGCTTTATTTCTGTTTACAAATGTTACCTGGGGGAAATGTGCCTGTACCTGTTGGATAAATTACAAATCATCAGCACTAAATATGACCCACAACAGTAACATAGAGGGGAAAAGGGAGTGCTGTCTATAGGTGTTCAGCAGTAGAGAGGAGGAAACTGCCTGCTCAGTGTACTCCTGTTTTAATCAATAATGAAATTATACTGCTGTAATGTTTAAACAAGAGCTGCCTGCTTGGCATTTCCTTGAGCATTTTCTTGACAACAGATACTGCTTCATTTATGCTTATCATAATCTTTATGATTAGTTGAATTAAAAGCTCCTATATTTTTTTTTCCTTTAAGTGACTTGCTGTAATTTTTGAACCCAAGAAACAGAAGAAATGTGGGATGCAGGCACATTGGTATCCAGGTCATTCTCTCGGACTCGTGTGGCAAAGGCACTGGGCAGAGAGGATTGTTGTGGCTGGTGTCACACGAACCGTTTCTTACCCCAAGGCTTGAAGTGATGCACAGCTGAGCTGACCAAAGGAAACCCTTGATAAGAACCAGGAACAAGGTTTACATTCCTATTTCTATATTGGCAGCAAGCCACCACCTTAATCCCTCTGCCGCCATGTCCCTTTTCCAAAGGTTGGACTGTTTTTTCCTGCTGTCGCTGCTCAAGTTTTGATGGTTACATGGGCCTTGTACTGTGTATCCAAACAAATCGATCTTGGGTACCCGATCACAGCGTGGCTGGCCTTGAGCTGGCCGTGAGATCATTAAAACCTGTTGCAGGGCTCGCACCCTGGCCCCTTGCAACTCGATCATGGACCGGAGCTGGGCACGCCACGGCTTCGGACACCAAACAGGGTGCGGGGAAACAACTGCTCTGAAACTGGATCCTCCTGCTCCGCTCTGCCTGCAACACAGATGGGCCTGAATGAAGGCTATCACTCCTATTTTATAGCCATTAGCAGTCATGATCTCCCTAATATGCAACAGAAATAATAGTATTATTAATAATAATATCAAACTGACACATTATTAGCCTCTACAGATGGCTCTATTCCTCCTAATAATTTTTATTTTTATTTAATGTTTGGAGATGCTGTAAAAAGTGACTGGTGCTTCAAAATGTGACCTCTGTGGGGTTTAAAACCTACTGAATCAGATGAGATATTAAAGCATTCAATGTAATGTATGACTTAAAGCTATGTTTTTAAAACTTTAATAGGAAATGTCTGATGCTTTAGATGACTATTTCTTGAAGTATAGTAGGCTGAAGAATTTGCTTCAGAGGGTCTCTTTATATCCAAGAAGAGCTACGCTGAGAATACACAGTATGTTCTTCCTTCACCATGCCTCTAAATAGATGTAAAGGAATTAGTGGGTATTAATAATACATCATGTTTCTACTTGGTTTTATACTATTGTACATATGTTCTTATACCACAATCAACACCACCGTATTTAAATATCTCCAAGCAGTTCATTAAAGAAGGTGATTAACATCTGTCATGTGTTTTTTCCCTCCTCCTCTCCCCAAGGAGGGAGGATGTTCAGGGGCATACCTTATTTTGGTAGGGATTTATCGTTTGTATGGGAGGCTTTTTTATTTTGCTGAGGTTTTGTTTCATTGCACGAAACTACCTATTGGGATAAATGTTTGCAAAGGCAACTCCAAAAAAAAAAATGATATGCTGATATAAGGGAAGGGCACTGAGATTTACTGTGAGTGAATTTGCTCAGAGGCACAAGCCAGGCCAAGGTGGGAATGAGGCCAGGTCGTCGCTGGCCGCAGGCTTCGCAGGGAGTGCGAGCAATGCTCCTGGACGTGGCTTCTGTGTGGGAACTTCACAGGTTCACTTACTCTAGCTGGTTCTCGAATCCCTGTTGCCTTACTAAGGCTCTGCATAGTTAAATGTGTAACTAAAACATGTGGGGAGAAACCAATCCTTTGGGGAGCACTAAGTAAAAGTCCTCAGTGAATGAAATGGTTTGGTGGTGTTCCTCATCGTGTATTTCCCTGCAAGAAGGATTCAGATAAATCACTTTGCCTTCTTGCAGGGCTTTCTCACACTCTTTCAGTGAGCCAGTGGCACCTCAGGACCAGCAGCAACCAGCACCACTTGCTCGGTAGGATCTGGTTGCTCTCTGCCTAGAGATGGAGAAGAGAAACCAGTCCCTGCTGCAGCCATACCCCGGGAGCTGTGCGGGTGTCACGTTATTGCCAGCTAGGTGAGGCTGTGCTGAGTCTTTCATATCTTCTCTGAGGGATTTCATAAATAAATATCTCATACAGGCTGATATTTGAATGGGCATGTTCACTTTCAGCTGAGTTACTGCGTGGGCAAGAACAGAAATCAGATTAATTACAGCGCTTTCCCTCATAGGATCTCCAAGGTTGGAATGGCCGTGGTCACCATTATAGCTGTTTGGTAGGATCAACCTTAGTGAATCAACTCTTCCTAATTTTTTACTTTCAGTTTCACCCACTCATGGTAACTCTCTGGGAAAAGCACAGAGATTTGTCCAGATTTGTACACCATCTCTTTGAGCTTTCATACTAACATAAGACCACTGCTAGTTCATGCTAATAACTAATGTGCCTGGCTCACATTAATTGTGTTCTGCCTGCCTATCCAAAGAGAATTTGATGGCTTTCCATTGACAGTGGGGTTGGGTACCAGATGGTTTCCCCAGACAAGCCACTTCTCCCCATTTGTGTCAAACTGCACTGCAGGCTTGTCAGGGAAGGGAATTTTGTGGCCAGTTCTGCTTTGCATCGTGGGGAGCTGGGGAGAATCATCTCCCTTCCTCAGCCTCCCCTGGACTGTGCAGGAGGTTTTCTTCCCCTACCTCCAGAATATTTGTAGGGGAGAGCACAGAGCAGAATAGGAAAATAAAGGGCAGGGCGAAGGGCTGTGTGTGCATACCCATGCACATGAACACACACGCACACAAGCACACACAGCCTTACAAAGATCCCAGTGGGGAACCCACACTAAAGGTTAATGCAGCCCCAGGCTGTAATTAGCCTTTTGCACAGAGTCTCCTTGTTGTGGAATCTCTATTTATGAGGGTTTTCAGGGGTAAGGCACCACCAGTCCCCTCCCCCTGCCCCAGTAAGGCCTGCTGCCAGGAAGCTGGCAGGGTGCTGGGGGCTTGGGTGCGATGCTGGGGAGCAGGCATCCCCTCCGATGCCACTGGGGCTCCGCCAGGTGCCTTCGAGATCTCAGGGATTCTCAAAGACTGAGAGAAGAAAAACACATTGCCCCGCTTCATGCTTTTTTTTCATGGTGTAAGGGCTAACCTGCCACCCTGATTTAGAAATTCATCATCACGTCAGTTGGTGACAGCAAATTTGGCTGTTAATCATATGTATGTCACCACAGAGAATTTTCATTGTCCCGTTTCAGTTCAAACAAGTGAGGTTCCTCTTAACTGAAATGCAAGACATTACAGGAATTGGAGAGCACGGCAAATATTAACACTCTTATAAACTCAATTTCCTGCTGCTTTATCCAAGTTCATCTTACAAAATGTGCCGCCTTGCTGTTTGGCTGGAGCTGGTTGTTGCAAGGCGCGGTGAGGATGTATTGCAGTGATCAACTCCTCGGTGGCTGGTGGAGGGTCCAGCCACCAAGGGTCACCCCTTCAGTAACTAGTGCATAAAATTATGGCTAGGTATTTTGTTACAACCTGGCTTTGCAAATCTTGCATCTGTTGAAGTCAGTAGCACTACTGAATTTTACCAAATGAATGCCATTTGTTTTTAAAATTCAAACGAAATATCTTCTATACTGACTGTGACCCATTCAGGACTCACAGCAATGAATGCACTGTTAATGAATTTCTGTGCCAGCATGGAGAGGCTGGTATTTAGGGGGAAAAATCATGTACTGCAACAATGCAAAAACTAGAAGTGAATCAAACTTTATTTGATTTGATTTAATAATCTTGTGCAGATGCTCTGAGCTGGAGGTGTTTCCTCGGTGCACGGAGGGAAATGGGGGAGAGCGCTGCACCGCGGCGTGGCCCAGGTCCTGCTCTATTAGTGCTGAGTGGAATGACATTGGACTGATAAACTGTGATAACGTTTTCAAAAGGCAAATCCCACAATATATTGAAACCTCCAGGGACTGTGTGTAGGTGTTGTCAGCTCCACTGCAGGCATAAATGTGAACTCCCACCACTGGGATATGTAACAATTTGTAATGCAACAATTAACAGAAATATTGACATAAGTATGTACTCAGCAGGGAGCTGGTATCTCATAGACTCTCTAGAGTGACTGTAATCCAACATATACAGTACTGCATCAATTCTTAATGGGGGCTAGGCTCCTATATAAATTACAATGAAAGCATGCATGTATGTATATGTGTAGAAGGCTGCTTGTACAATGTAACATAAAAAATTAAACTTCCCTTTCAGATCAGCTTCTTTTACGTGGTTGTGGGGAAAGTATGTTATAAAAATGCATATTTTTTAACATGAAATACCCGTCAAATTGTATTATCGTCATTGCCAATTTCACAACTGGCAAACCGTGTTAAACATAAATCTGCAAAATTATAATTAGGAAAACATTTTGCAAACCATCCTCCTGGGGATTGTGAGGTTAGTGGCATTATAAATGCTGTGGTTTTTATAGCGTGTGATTTTCACACACCCCCCAAAGCACACAGACACGTACACACACACACACAGAGTTTCCTATCACTTTTGTCTTGTCCTCCATC